>JBBPQZ010000264.1:0-19144 GCA_038092795.1 Boletus rubissimus
GTCGATGCCTACAAGCCCTGGATTCTATTCCTCATTTTCACTTCCATCGTGATTCTCGTATCCGGTGTCGTCCTTCTGACACACAAGAAGCCTGAGCGATCCCAACGGAATATCGCGCTGTCACGAACAACGAGTGCACGATCTACCACGAAGGACGGCAAAGACGGTAACGAGGAAGACGAAGCACAGGCTCTAAGGGTGCCAGAAGAGGGGCAGTCGGCGGCTCAGGAGCACTGGCAGCTTGGGGACATGAGTGACGACGAGGGTGACGGCATCCCCGCTGACACCATTGCGAAAGCTATCTCGAGGGGAGTGAATGGCTCCGCAGATAGCGGTGTGGAGGGGGGAGAGGAAGGGCGTAGATTGATCCAGGACGAGGAAGAGGAGAGGACTCGGCACCGACGATCGACGTCTTCGGATGCGACGCTTGCCCGTAACGACGGCCATGACCAGGACATTTACCATGATAACGAGTTCGGGGAGTGGAATGAGGGCGGGAAAGACTATAGTATATAACATAATCGAGACATTGTTAATCCAAACAATACCCGAACAATTACTTGGGCGCGTGTGTGGCTGAAAACTACGGTCAACCCTCCACGCCAACGATCTTCACGTCCCCGCCGCAAACATGGCCAACAAAAGCGACAGCCAAGAAAAGGACATCGACGAACTCGACGACGACTTCGGCTCGGACAACGAGAATGCAGATCCCAACGTGTTTCGCATCACCAATGCGCTGACGCCCCCATCCGCCATGAGCTACAGCGCACAAGAACTCCACTGTAAGCTCACCGATATCTTCGACTGGCTTCTCTCTAACGTGTCATAGCCTTCATACACGAGGGGTACATCGACCTCAATCCTAGCTACCAACGAGGTACGTCTCGCCCGCCGCCGCAACAACGACGTCGTTCATCGTGACAGGGCGCGTTCATAGACGTGGTCTGGCCAGAGAGCAAGCAGATTGGACTCATAGACTCTATTTTCCGCAATTTTTACGTACCCCCTGTCATATTTGCAGTTCAAAAGGACGACGACGGAGAGACAGTGAGGGTGTGTGTCGATGGCAAGCAGAGGTTGACGTCAATACAAAAGTTTCTCGATGGTTTGGTGAGCAGCTATGTCTACTTTTTTTGTCTCTCCTGTTGATTGAAATACTGTCATAGATACCTCGTGAGTCAGACGCCCCAGGTTCCACCATGACACGCTGAGGAAAATTTTGTTCAAGATCGCGATGCACGCACAAAGAAGAGCTTCTGGTTCGTCATATCTGATGCACAAAAGACGACACGCTTAGAAATCCCCGATCATTGGAAACGACGGTTTACAGAAACGAGGATTACGTGCGGTCAGTTTTCTTGCTGTGCGAGCGTGCTCCATCACTCATGTTCCGTCACCAGTCGAGTATCACAGCCTCCCGCCGGGTACAGAGAGAGAGATTTTCCAACGGGTACAACTCGGGATGAGCTTGACGGCCGCCGGTGCGCTTACTTCCAGGTATTGAAGGGTAATCGAGCACCTAATGCCATGTAGAAAAACTGCAAGCAATTTCCTCGTCTTGGGCAGGTTGGATATCCGATCTCGAAATGCGACATGTCAATTGCGACGGCGGCCTCGCTGAAGTCCTCGAGTGGGACACTCGACGTGGCCGCGACTTTCAATGCATCGCACAAATGGTATACTGTTGCGATCTGTTACCGGAACACGCCCTGCCATCAGCCCAGAAGCTCGAAAAATGGCTGTCGCGTGTGGACAAGCCAAACCAGGCGTTCAAGAACAATATAGGCGACGCGCTAAACGAATTTGGGCACATCGCCACGACCCCTGGCCTCAACAGGGCCTTTGAGCAGGTCGACAAGCGCGTCGCACCTGTCGAATTTGTATTTATTGGTATGGTCCCATGACGGCGGATGCCTTTGATGCCTTACCGTCTTTCTCCTCCTTAGGGACGCTGCTCTACATCCTTCGAGAACATACACACCACGAACGGGCAAACGCCGTCTTGCACATGCGACTACGAATTCGAGAACAATTCCGCGACGTTCGAAACAATGGGAATGTTGGCAAAGCGCTCTGGAATTTCATCGACAGTCTTATGGGACCGTCGGGTCTCAAGATTCTTTCTTCCAATAAAAGCTATTCTGCCGCCCCAACGCCAAGTTCTCAGCGAAAACGCAAAAAGGTAGCGGACGAGGACGAGGACGAAGAGTATCACCCTTCTCCTGTCAGGACTTTGGGTCAAGGTGTGAAAACGCGAGGCAAGGCACGAAGGAGAGAGTAGTGGTAAGGATAGTGATATGTTCATTGATTTATGCGATTCTTTGGACTGGGATACTCTGTTGTAGCCCTCTACTTGATGTTGACTCGACATATAATATATTATCACGGTAAGAAGTACAATCGTGCGATGTCATTTTTCAGTGTAAAATACAGTGTTTGCATGCTGGTTGGGATTCCAGTTTCTGCAGAACCCGCCTAGTCGACATTGATACATGCATGTGTCGCTGGTTGCTTGTGGAAAGTGCTAAGCCTGTTGCATCCGGAACGCACTGAATGTTTGCAACCTAATTGTTGTAGCCCACTCTTGCAGTGTACCAAGCACCCTCCGGTGTCGACATCGCACGCGCGTACTTGAGTAACAACTTGTCCCGCTCTTTCGAATTCAAAGCGATGTCGGAGAGGAAGGGCTCAATCTCGTCGCCCTTCCATCGCGGGCGTGTCAAGAACAGCTTCGCAAAGCGTGCGGCGGGATCTGTCGGAAGGGCAGAAGCCGCAAGGTAACTCAAAGTCGTCCCTGAGACGTCGCTGGGGTTTCGGAGGTAGTTGCCCTTGATATTGCATGAGCATCGGTCTCCCCCGAGCAAGGCATGAGAGAACGTACGGAGAGCAGTTGTAACGAGACGACCGACTCGAACGCGTCACCGACCGCGTTCTTCCATTTGGACATGAATTCTGTCTCCAGTATGGGCTCGTGCTTTTTGTTTTTGCACGACGCGGTGTCAGCTGGAGAGGAGGTAGGAACAATGAAATAGGAGAGGTACCTTGTAGTGTCTGATAATTCCTAATCCAATTTCTGCAACCACCGCATTGACATCCATCTTCCACGTGCCCTCGTCTACTTGACCAAACCAAGACATGACCTGGTTCGACACTTCCCGTGGGACTTCGTGCTCGTCAACCAGAGAAGAAACCAAGTCGTCCACCGGCGCAGCTTCGTGTGAAAGGCTCAGCGATATGAGGTAGTTGAGAAGGAGCTCCAGAATCGTGTTCAGGTGTACGGGCGCGATTGGTCGAAGGTAGCCTGCGTTTATAAACAAGGGCATTTTACCTAGTGAGATAATGCCACGGTCGAGGGACGGTACACGAACCACCCAAGACGAGGATACGCCGTTCCTTGAGACCGAGTTTCAATTGAGAGTCACTCGCTTGGATCTCTCCCCGCGCCTGCTCGTAGCTGTATCTCGGAAGCGTCGCCTGAAAATGTGGGGTGTCGCGTGTCAGTACATGGCTGCGACACAGTGCGTTCTCGACGTGACTGACGCGTCGATCTTCGTCCCCCTCGTCGTATTCCATCCCTCGAAGGAGTACAGACAGCTTGTGCAGCTTGGGAACAGAGGGTACCAGTTCCAACACCTCGTGTAGCTGATCGCGGACGTGAACCGTTCCGTCCGGATCCGTCCTGGAAGGCGTCAAGACCAGTACCGTGTTAGAGAGTACTACCGAGCGTAGCGTGTATGTTTTATCTGCCGTGCATACCACGGCATCCTCAGTTGGATGTCCTTTGATGGAGAGTCTGTGCTTGATGAAAACATCGGCATGTCGGTGGCTGGGTCACTTACATTGGCTGGGACGTTTTGGTCTCTACCGCTGAATCGATGAGCTGGCATAGTTCAGGTGGAAGTTCTATTAGGCGGAACGCGCCTGCGTCTTGTTCAGTTGACGGAGAAAACCTGAGCTCGAGTTCGCTCATGTGTCACGGTGTGAGTCAACGCGTGTCAGCAGCTTTACTCTAGGAACTCAAATATTTGAATGCCCACTGAATAAATAGTAATGCTACCGCTGATACAACACCCGTGAAATATACACGAAGAACGACACAGACGTCCATAGATCACGACAAGTTATCCTCTATAGGATGGAACTTGACTCTGACGTCTGAAACCTCCCTCCTCGCGTCCCTAAGCAGCCGCGTAATCGCTCCCTCCAACTCAGACGTGGCTAGGACGGTCATCGTGTGAGGTACGTCGACGGTGAGGTCGACGTTTATCAACGATCCAGCTCGCTTCGCTCTCAACTCCTTGATTGCGAGTACGCGAGAACCCTCTGATATAGCGGTAGCATCGCCATTCGTGGCGCCGTGACGAAGCAGAGGGTCCAGCGCATGCAAGAGTTTATCTCGCGAACCCTTTGATATCCCAGCGTCGGTCAATTCCGCAAACGCCCCTCCAAGCAGCGCCACACCTTGCTGCAGGATGACAAACGACACGAGTAAACCTTTTCATCAAAACCTTGCATGAGTGATCGAGTGGTCTTCATCACTGATCGCAAACATACCTCCGAGTGGGTCGAGTGGCAGGGCTGGGAAGATGGACGACCCTAGGATGGCAAATAGCGCGACGAAGCTCGAGTATGCGTCACTCCGGTGGTGCACAGCATTCGCGTACAACACAGGACTGTGTTCTTCGTCGGCAACCTTTTTCGTGATGCGATACAGCCATTCTTTTGACAACACGCTGAGGGCTGCGAACCATGCAGCGTTGGGATCAAGTATGTCTACATGTGTATGTGCATGCCCGACGGATGGGACGTGATGACCGACAGAGGCAACTTGTTGTAAAATGTCGTGGAATTGGCCTGGAGGAAGGGTCGACATGGTACCCGAGAGAGCCTCCATCAAAAGATGGTAAGAGTGAAAACCTATGCCGAGTGCACCACCGATCAGAAGAATCGAGACTGTCGTCGTTCCGAGAGTTTCGAACTTGGCAAAGCCATATGGGTATCTTTCCGAAGGTGGTTGTCTAGACAGTCTCCAGCAGAACAAGGTGACGAAGTCACCCAACAGGTCTTGAGGAATGGCGATGAACATACGTGTCGTGACACAAAGAACAGCACGCACCACTTAATGAGTGACCTGCATCAGCAAGCAGTGATGCAGAATGCATATACCAGCCTGCAACCCCCTTTGCACCAGTCAGCCCCACATTAACTACAAGCCCGAGGAGGGTAATTCGACTGCCCCGATCGCCTGCAGCACACGTGTCGAGCCAGAACATTACACCCAGCAAAGGACAACGCACCTTTTCCTTGAAAGACGTGTACTATCTGTTCTGCGCCGTGAGCGTGATCGTGATCATTATGCGAATGTGAACGAAAGATGGAATGCGAATGCGAATGATCGTTGGGGTGTTTATGACTATGGTCGCGGCCGGCGTTCCGCGCGCTCTTATTGGTGTTCCTCGCGTCGTCACCTTTGGACGCGCTCGTTGAACCGAACCTCTGTTGCAACATGGGTGAGGAGAGCCCCGCTCTTGTAAGTGGAACCAAACGAGGCGCCAATAAAGACCTGGAGGCGTGTCGGCATGACGTGCTTATGAGACTCGCGCACAACCGGAGCGGTACCTTTCTATCAGCAATAACCCACGCTGTGATCTCACCTTCGGGCTTGTGCGCACGCGGCAGAGCACCTCCTTGCTCGGTGGGTCAGGACGAGTGGTAGAGGCGCAAGAAAACGAGGTTTGAGGATAAGCAATACGACTTGGCGCTGTCTTGAAGTGAGCCGAGTTGGAAACCAGGGCAGCCGATCGTGATGGACAGCGCCAATACCGTCCTAGAGCCAACTTCATGAATCTGGTCTGTTGGCGAACGAGAGGCCGTTGCGAATTTCGAGGCTACGGTACATCAAACGTATGGAGTATGTTCGAGTTCAGGCCGTTGCATACGAGACCGTCCGCGGATTCGGATCGAGTCAAAATGGCACTCTCAGGCTGTTGCTCACTCCACGCCCTCAGAAAGTGGACCAAAGATTCTGTTATACTCGTCAAACCCCCAACACGCAGACTCTGTAGCTGGTACCAGTCTTAGACCCGCGAGCCCCTTTCACTATAGGGTAAGAAGTTCGAAATTAATGACTATCTTCCTTTGATTCTTCGGGTCTGGAGACTGACCTTCACTGTCAATGATCTTGGTCACTTGGAAGACAGAGGTATGAATACAAATCCACCTCACAAGACACCGCGGAGATGACTCCTCGGTCGAGACATTCCAGCCGGTCACAGTCAGGCATCATAGATGCTTTCTAGCAATGCTTCTACTCTAGGCTGCAGTTCTGGATCGTCCCCTGCCAAGGCCAACTTCGCAATGGTCGGCAAATTGGCCTTCGGGACATTGTATAATGCAAGCGTGCGGTGCAAGCCCAGACCACGCACGAGTCTAGTTGAATGGCGGTCAGGGATGGTCGGGCATACTCGCTGGAAAGGAAGGTACGCACTCGTCGATCTTGTTTCCCAGTCGTTTGGCATCCCCCTCGACTGAACCGGTGGTGGGTTCCCGCAAATAGAACAATGCTTCCGCTAGTGCTGCCTTATCTTCAGGACTTGCGATATCGGCTTTAAGAACAACGACAGAAGCAAGCGTCAAACACTTTCAAAGATTTTAACACCCTCAAGTCCTCGGATTAGGAACCCCCTTCACTTACAGATGTAATCCCATGCGGAATTCCGTAGGTCGCTCCCAGTTTGTGACCCAGAGAATGTGATAATCCAAGAGAACTAGGAAGCACTGTGAGGAATTGCCTTTCTGATTGCGGCAAGTCCTGGATATTCTTCTTACCCGTATTTCTCGACCTTCAGAGGCCAAAGGCTCATCCATGCTGCTATCATTAATTTCTGTCTTGCTTCCAAATCCCCAGGCTGTGCCTTGCTCTTCGGGAGATACCTAAAGAGGTCTGATAGGGCAGCATAGCAGAGAACCTTCAAGGGATACGGCAGTGTGGGGTAGTAGAGACCCTCTGCGATTCAGCATGAGTCTGACGGGGAGCGGCGTAGGGGTGGACTACAGCATACCAACAGCATGGTCTAAAGCTCGAAGGCCCGTCGATAGCCTGCGTGTACCTCATGCTGAGCACGAGATGAGAGACAGAGCCTCGAGGCGTACCATAGTTCCTCCGGGGTGACCAACGTCAACTCAGCGTCGAGAATAATGCCGGCAGGAGCCATCATGGGGTCGTAAACGGCAACCTTGTTGCCTTGTTCGTCCGTGTATCCAGCACCGCCCTAATGGAATGAATCATCGATAGGGATTTTCTGCGGTTATGACAAACTCACCCTGTACTCGGCGGCACTCAGGGTGGTTGGAATAGCTATATGGTTGAGAAACCCGCTCCCACTCTGCTGATGAAGACGATGAACGATGGCCTTTGCTGCATCGATGGGCGAGCCACCTCCGATGGATACGATGATGTCGGCTTCCGCGGCTTTGAACGCCTCTAAGCCACGGATGATGCCCTGGACAGGTGCATGCTGCCCTATCTCGGAGAAGGTCGCAGCAAAGGCACCGTTATCTTTCAGGATTCCTTCAACGTTGGTGACCACATTCGTCTGGCGAACAGATTGTGCGTCAGCGCGGAGGATGAAGTGAATGCAAATTTACGAAGGCTGACCTTCTCCCGGAGAGACTTGCCGGTGATGATAAACGCCCTGCTGCCACCCAAGATAGATAGTAATCTTGGGAGAGCTGTGTGCACACAGCCAGGTCCGTAGTATACACCCTTCAATGTGTCATGATAGGTGTAGTATCCATGCAGATTGCTGTTGGTGCCGGCCATCTTGGGATTACTGAGTGCGAATATGCTTCGGTCAAGGTGCGTGTTGAGAATTGCTGTGTCGGTAGAATGTTCCTCCTGGACGTGGAAACGCGATTGGTCGTTGCCTCGAATGCTATCTATGGGTGATCTGGTCTACCGATTTCACAGAAAGTGTGCAACGGGTAACATCGCCGTTGTGAGTGGATATCATCTGGAGGGTCCGAGATAGTTTGGATCGCTCCACGAATCAACATGTGCATCGACCAAGCCAGGGCTCCATCGGATCCCCTGCAGAGCCCGAGTCGACACATTTAGATAGGTTCCTGGAAGGGATCATCATGATCCCCTCGGATGCGCAGGATCACTCTCGTGGCTCGACTGAAATAGTAGTTCCGGGTAGTTGGTAATTCCGTCCTTGGGATCGCGATTGGAAGATAATGGTGGTCGAATGGTCAGGGTTCTTAGGAAAAACGATACGTGGTTGCAAGCAAAACGAGCATGCCAGCCTTGCTTTGACCGAACGATTAGCTAGGCTACACTCGTTTTCTGCCTGTATACATACTCTTCATGACTGCCCTGGAAGAGACCACTCCTGAGTCAACGTTACAGGTAAAGCAAGATCGATGCTTCTGAGCCACACGGTCAGCGATCCCCCCATCGTATCACAGGCTGAAGATTGGATATTGCCTACCACGGATCAGACGATTTGGTGAGAAGATCAACGTAGTATCCAGACTGGAGGGGGAGAGCCGATGGACGATCACCTCAGGAACATTCTGTGGCAAAGAGATGGGCCGAGCATCACATCATGCGCACGAGCTTTGAGAAGGACGAGTTGCCGCTACCACTACCACTTCGGGACAACTTCGCGGCAAAGCATGCCAGTACTCAGGACAGGGGTCAAGAGCATCATCACAGGAATTCAGCGCCGTGAGATTCAACGCGGGGTAAACGAGGTGCCTTGGTAGCGCGGCACGTCTGAGTCAGTGGCCCATGCCATGGTGGCAGAGCATTGAATCTACTCGTGAAACAGCGTGTTTCGAAGCGAGCAACGGAATTCTTCAGGTGATCGTTTCGTCGTCCAGCTAGTGAGCTCTCGGCGTTCTCTTATCTCCAGGCAATCTCCTCTTTGAGTCTCGAAACTCGGGAATTTCGGACTGAGATGGACCCGCACAGGGCGCCGCCTGCATGGGAACTCATCAGGTTCTTTGGATAATTCTGTCGACACGTCACCTTCGTGGTTACCATTAAACAGTAGATTCACGTCGAGTCCTCGTCCGGGGTATCGACTGTTTGCTGACCACAGCCATTCTGGTTGACGAACTACGGCAATATCCCGCGACCCGCGACATATGGCCATTTGACTCGGGCGCCGCATCAACTCGAGCAAACCAATGAACCACCAGGCCTGCGTTCTGCTGGGATCTTGGAAACCGCGCTTTCACAGTAATTTCTTCAAAAAGTCATGGCAGGTGCCATCCAGAGTCAGGCGGCTCGCGACAGGATCCAGACCGGAGCATCAAAGCAAAGATTTGCCGGACTTCGATCCTGCCCCCTCGTTTCGACTGACCATGCCCCCAAATCCAAAATGGGAGCCTTGTCAAGGGGCTTCGCGGGACACGGAGCCCGACAAGGCCTGGACACACGACTTGCACGGTGTGAAGACATGGAATCCGGTCCTGATGCCCTCCAGGTATGTGTAATCCATGCAGTCGCGGAACATGTGCGGGAACGTTCACCGGACCTGGAGGCTCGCGAATGCCGTCGCCGTTAATCCATCAAATTTAACTTTGTTTCTGTGCATGTGGAATTGACTTTGTCATACAGGCGTGTGTACTCATTGCTGACCAGTGCGGTCGTTCCTCGGCCGATTGCGCTGCTCTCGACAGTGTCTACTCAGGGCCGACCTAACCTGACACTGTTCAGGTGAGCACGTTGGGTTGTACCCTGGCTCATGTACTAAGCCGCGGCCTGGCCGGGTACAGCTACTTTTCGCTGGTGGGTACACTCCTTTTCTCTGCATCAATGTTACGTAGTCATCAATTTTGTCATTCGGCAAGGTTGCGCACAATCCTCCCCTCCTCAGCGTTTCATTTGCAGTGACATCACGCAGGCCGGAAGAGACCCGAGCGAATATAATGGCGACCAAGGAATTCACGGTCAGCCTCGTTAGTGAGCCATTCGTGGAGGCAGCGAACGTGATATCCGTTGACGCACCGGAACACGTGGATATGTGGGCATTGAGCGGATTGACGATGGCACGTAGTGTGAGTCGATCGTTGTTGGTCAAACGCCGATGGAACATGTCACACGACAGTCATCGGCGTAGGTTTAACGACATGTGTTTACTCATTTCGGACGAACGTCAGTCTGATGTGAGGCCCGCATGGGTGAAGGAGAGTGCAGTGGGCTTCGAATGCAAGGCAAGTGAGATGCCTGAGTGGTAGGCTCAGCTGATGGATCGGTTTGTGATACAGTTGTATCACGCTTTTGATATTCCCGAGCCAGAAACGGGAACTGTGACCCATACGATGATGCTGGGACTCATCAAGCAAATGCACGTGCGCAGATCCGTGTTGGGTGAGGACGGGACCATAGACCCAGCGAGGCTTCGAGCTGTGTCGCGAGTAGGGGGGTCGACGTACGCTCGAATCGGGGAGGGGTTTGACTTGAGGCGACCGAACTGGAGTGGGGTCAAGGACGCATATGGATCGAGACGAAGGCGGCGAAATGGCGGTGGGGGTGACAGGGGACGGGTGGGGGTGGAAGAAGTGGAGTGAGCGCTGGAGAGATTCCATTCTTTGGAAGGTGTTAGATATGGAAACCTGATGCGATTCCGAGGGCGGATGGAAATAGTAGATATGTTCCCGAGCGCAGGACACGCCCCGGGAAGCAAGGCAGGGGAGACCTGCGCTGATCTGGAGAAATGAAAAGCACGCTGTCTGCCGCGTTCCTTATCGATGACGGGACGGGTTCACAGTGAAAAAGCGCAAATCCGCGAGGCAGAGGGTGACATGCGGATCCAGATCAACTCTGGTTATATATTCTGAACTGGTCCCCCTCGAGCTCGTCGACGACGACGACGACGACGGCGACCAAGAAGTTGCGTATACGTAGTCGTCACGTGTCTCCGCATTCGTTTCTCTCTCCTCGGTCCGTTGCCCTTCTTTTTCTTTCATTCATTCGTTCGCTTCTCTGACACACACAAAGACAGCGCATACATCCACCTTCGCCACTCGGCGCATCGTCGCACGTCGTCCTCGTATCCCCAAGTACGTCGTCCTCATCTCCTACCTCTATGAGCTCAATACTGATCCTCAGCAACAGCACTTGGGCGCCCATGGACAACGACCCCGCTTCGGCCGCAGAGCAGCGCGCCAATGCCGTCGCAAAGCTGCGTCGCGCCGCGTCTCTCCCCCGCATGAAAGACGGCAGACGTCCCCCGATGCACATCGAAGCCGTGAGTGATGGGGAGAAGTTCCAGGCAGAGGACGAACAGGATGTTATCGAACCCATTCAGGACCGCCCATCTAGTCCCGACCCCAGATCTGACTCTCCCCCAGAACAGAAGCCCGCCACACCCGAACCCTCTACGTCGGGTCGGAGACGCCGCAACAGGTCACGCTCCCGCTCCAGGGGCTCGAGAGACTTCAAGAGTAAAAAGCTTCCCCAGTCTCCTGTACCAACCTCCGTCACCCCGAGCAACGACTCTTCACCAGACGATTCCCCCCCCTCCCCTCCACCCGCCGTGCTTCAGCTCCCGTCCGTCGTCGCACCGATACCCTCCTACTTTTCCACTCCCCCTGCGTCGAGAGTCCTCATGTCCCCTAATTTCTTATCTCCCGGAACACCTCTTCTCTATCCTGGCACCTCGCCACCCACGCCATTGATGCCCACACTAGATGCTATACACAAGGGTCTTTTGCGGTCCAACAGTGGGGCTGCACGTATGCAGGCTCTTCACAAGCTCACCGGTGGCAATCTAGAATCCCAAGATTCCACGTTTTCTTCTCCGTCAATATCTCCACAGCCTGGCTTGGTAAAGCTTGGTCGTAATAACACCGTCTCTGGCGGTGAACGCTCGGCTGCCCGCATAAAACTTTTTACTACCCTCGGCGAAAGAATCAAAGAGGCCGACGAAGGCACTAGTGGAGGCGAGGAACGCCCTGTAGTCTCTACGCCTGCAAAACGAAAACGACGCAGATCTGCGCGGAACTCAGCCAGCAAATCCAATCAGACCACGGCTACCGAAGAATCCGAGGTGTTATCTACTTCGACGAGTACTCCAACCCACCCTTCGACACCCCTACCCTACACCCAACAACCACTCACGGATCCCATCCGCACAGCTTCCACAACGCCTATCCCTATCCAGCCTATTTCCACTCCTAATATCAATCTTGATGAGAGTATTGCAGGTAGCCGTCAGACAACCCCTGTCCGGGCTGTGCCTAATCAATGGAAGCGGAGAAGTATAGTTGTCGAACAGGACGATGATGTGGCTGTCCCTCCAGAGTCCACCTATCCTGGACTCCCCGCTACCCCTAGGCGCTCATCTCCTGGGCTCACCCAACGGTTGCCTCACCCGTCAGATGCCCCGTCGACGTCGATCGAATCAACCGACTCGGCCATGGGTGTTGTTGGCGTGCCACTCTCGGTCACCCAGAGGTCTCCATCAAGGCAAGATCTCTTCCCGTCCAGTCCATTTGCTATACCACATAAGGAAGTATCGTTGTCTTCTCGTGACGAGGGGGATGACATGGAGGCCGAAGAGCCTGAGGAGGTTGTATACCCTGCCGAGCATCTTCGGCGGTCACCCTACCATGATGCCTTCGACAGACAGATAAGTTGGGTCGCGGACCCAGGTCAGTTTTTCGCCGCTGCTTCCTTCATGGTGCACATGCTGATATCCCTTAGTTCCGGAGTCCAACATTGCTGTCCATAACGAAGATGATGAGGACGAGGAACAGTTGCGTGGCGTGATCGAGGAAGACGACGATCAGATCCCTCCAGAGTCGCCTCACGAGGAGTCCTGTCCTCGGACTGAAGAATCGTCACCTCGCGCATCTTCAGATTCCAAGGAGCTTGTGGTCGATATCGAGCCATCCGTCGAACAACCTTCTGCCCCAAGTTCCCACGAATCTTCGTCACAAACGACATTGAATACTACTTCAGCACTCCTTGTCGGTGACGAATCGGATTCCTCGCAGCAGGCTTATCCTCAGCGTCTTTCGGTTGCATCACGCATACAAAGCGATCGATCACCTCTGGCCACCGAGTTCGACTTGGACAATTCACTAAGTGTGCCAGAAACGCCGCTGAAGCGGGAGGGCTCTCTTGGAGCGTGGGGGAAAATGCTTGTCGGGGCCCTTACGAGGAGCAGCTCGGGCAATGGTCGTCGATCTCGGACTAACAGCCTAGCTACTCGGGAACGAAGACAGAACACGGACTCGAGTATCAGTCGGGAGAGTGGAGGAAGCCTGGCAAGCCCAAAAGCGGATAAGAATGAGCTTGGGTCGACATATCCTCTGGGTGGGCAGCAGTCGGTGATGCAATCGTCGTCTGCTTCGACGTCAATGCAGTCACTCGCGCTGCCAACGCCACCGAGAAGTGGCGTTTCTCCGATTCCATTGGCTTCCAACCTCGATCTTACCAAATATAACCAGGATGCTAAGTTGTTCCCATTCCCAGGGATCAAGAAGCTCGAAGAACAACGCATCAATAGCCGGAATCGTCGGGGACTGTCGATATCGTCGTCTACTCCGGACATTGTCTTATCTCTCCACGGGACTGAGAACGATATACCGCTACCCTCGAGTTCGTCGAGCAATACACCCTCTAATTCTCCCGACATCAAACGAGATCGAGTTCTTACACACCAAGCGTCGGACACTCATCTCCTTCCCAAGTTCAAAAGCCATAATTCCCCTCCTCTATCGACCGTGCCCTCATCATCGTCGCACGACTACCTCAGCGGCGGGCAAATACCAAATAGTCAGTCGCCTGGTTCAGTCCTGCTGAAAACGCTTCCTACCAATCGTGAAGGCGTCCGCAAGTGGCTCAGCAATAGATTCGGGTCATCAACGCCGACTTTGGCAAGTAACTCGCTCGGTCCGATGTCTCAAACCATTCGCCCCGTTGCGCCCTCCAAAAAGCCTTCTCTTTCTGAAATATTAAGGTGGAAGAAGGAAAATGACCTGACTTCAGATTGGGAAGACATCGGATCTCCAGAGAAGTCGAGGACGCCAACGAGCAGTACCAATGGAACTCTGTTGTTCGGGAAGCCACATAATGGAGAGTTTTCCCCCGTCAGCCCAAATGGAAGCTCTGCGCATGAGGACACGCAGAAGACACCTCGAGCAAGCAAGATCGCCAAGTCAGGCAGTGGTGTCTCTCATTCTCCCGTCGAACCCTCTGAGCCCTGCGCTCTAGGAACTTTTACATCTCCTCCTACCCCATCGCCACCTGAGCCTGCACCACCGTCCACACCTGAGCCTTGGTCGTCCTTGTCTGATTACCCTCCTCCGACTACCTCGGAGTCATCTTCAAACACGTCTTCGCAATACTCAGAGTTCCCCTCCAAAAGCGCTGTCATCATGGAACGTCTTGATGAGATGCTAGGACGTGGACCAAAGAGTCCCGTCTGGCCGTCGGCGATCGATGACCCACCCCGGAAATTGTTGTTGGCTGCGCCTGTCCTGCAGGTAGTCAACTCCGATACGGTCAAGGATCGTTTCCTTTTCCTCTTCAACGACATCTTTATCGTTGCAAAGCCTATCATCCAAGACCCAGACACCTTCCTCGAGCTGACGAAGCCGAATCCTTCGGACAGAAAATTTGTCGTGAAGAATGTCGTGCTCCTACGCAATTTACGGTTTAGCGGCGAACGTGAAGAGCCTCAGTCACGCAGTGTGCCGCGCAATGCTCTTACTCAGTCCTTTGTCGAGCAATTTGCCAACGACGCCGATCAAGCCATCGTGTCTCTGTTTAACAGTCTGGGACAGCCTGATGATCCCGTGGCGTTGGCACACCTGGTATTCCGCACGCCAGAGATCGATCGCGCACAACTCGGTGATTATCTGTCCAGGAGGACATCACGCGTCGTTCTCAAACACTACCTCGATGTCTTCGGGTTCACCTGTGTTAGGGTGGACAAAGCGTTGCGCATCTTCCTGCAGACCATCAACCTCCCAACACGCGCCACCCACGGAATCAGCCCCCTGGATATCCTGCTTGATTCCTTTGCCAGTCGGTGGTACGATGCCAACGGGAAGCAGGTTGCCTATGACAAGGACTTGGCTTACAGGTTCTCGAGAGCAATCGTGCAGCTAAATGAGGTTTTGCACGGCGGAATATCTCAGGAACCTGGCTCAGCTAGATATGTCGGGAGAAATGTTACTGCCAGAGACTTCCTGGATGCGTTCCGACGTCACGATCCTCGTGGCCTGCTGTCTGATGACATGCTTGGCGATGTCTACGAATCCATCTACCGCGAGCCACTCTCACAAGCACGCCACCCGTCTTCCAACGGGCCTACAGAGATCACTGTCACCTTTAAGCGCGCATTACCCTCACGTCTGACTTACAAAGTCCAGTCTGAACCGGTGGTGATCCGCATCCCACAACCCGACGCCAATTTCGCGATCGAATTGTTCGGACACAATCTCACTTTTGATCCCCCCGTTCTCTCGTTCGCCAAGTCCTCCGAGGCATCGTTTAGGGTGACAGGGACGTTGTTCGGTCTGACAACGATGTTGATGTTGCGTTCTGGGTCGAACGCACTGCTCTACACCGGTTTCCCATCGAGTTCGCCCATCTCCGTGGAACGTGCTTTCATGCGGAATACTTTCCAGGTCGCATTCTTGAACCACAGCAACTCTCCGCGGAGATACATGTTCAGCTTCGCTGACCCACTCGTCCGCCACGAGTGGGCGACCTCGTTGAAGAGATTGACGGATGCGTCCATAAACGTCTCTTCCGCAGGACCGAATGCCTCACCATTCCAAGCAAGGTTCGCGCGAGCTATCAGTGATATCGTGTTCAGAGTCTTGCAAGAGACTCTCATCGGCCCAGAAGCCTCTTCTGCTCCACAATCGCCGGAGAAGCCGAATAGCGCACTCAAGCGTCTCAACGCTGCGAGTAACTCTCGACATGATTCCCAGTTTTCGTTATCTTCTCGCGATATCACCGGTCCTTCTGATCTGGTTCGGTCGAAGTCGAGGAGTAAGGTGTATCATCATCACGGGCCTGGAAAACTCGAGGCGGAGAGCAATCGTATCACTCCTTCCCATTCGAGAAGTAGTAGTGAGGATGATGGGAACGGGAGCAACCCACGGTCGCGAGCAGAGGAGCGGCTATGGTCCGGAAAAGATCTGGAAATGTTTTGCCAGCAGAATAGCTCGATCGCGCAAGTAGTCGAGTTGTTACTGCCTGCAATCTCTAATCAGCCAATCCAATCACACTGACCACTCGCATTCATTAGTAAGTCATCTTCGCATTCGTTTCTGGTAGGGTGTTGACATTACCTCGCAGGTTTCTCACTCTCGTTATCGATTTCAGTCTGATCTATATCTATCATCGCGATCCCTTATTACTTACTCACTTCAACTCATTAGTATGTGTATTCATTCATCGTTCTGTGTCAACTGTCCACGGTCACTGCTATGTCGTCCTACCACATCATCAACGCATCTGGTTTTTTTCTTCTTCTCTTATTTGGCTTCTTTTCAATGTCATGATGCATCATTTCTGGGCTTTTGGATGTGTACGACGTACGAGGATGCAGTCGAATCAACGTGAAACAATAAACCTAAACGGAACGCCGAATCGGGATGTTGTGAAAGGCAACTAGCACGACCTGGCCGAGGCTGTCCACCGTTCCTGCCTTTGCCCTTGGCCTAAATGCCCCGTCTGGGCACGCCCACCACCCTTTATTTCTTGACAAGCCCTGGCTCTTCACTCTGACCAGCTCGGTCGGCCATGGCAAGAACGTATGCCGACGTGAATGCTTCCTTGGGACGCTCCTGGTACGACTATGGTCAGTACCGAACACCACTCGACAGTGACCTCTACAGACCTAACCGGTTAACAGAGAATTCCGACATCGAGTGGAGCTCGCCAGAACGCTATGAGGTTATCGAACGCATAGGAGGAGGAAGGTATTCTGAGGTAAGTAGCCATCACTACGCGCCAAGTGTACACATCGCTCCATCACGCCTACGCAGGTCTTCAAAGGCATCGACATGGTCAACTCGGAGACATGCATCATCAAAGTCCTCAAGCCCGTCGCCCCAAAGAAGATCAAGCGTGAAGTCAAGATTCTCCGTAACCTGACGGGTGGCGCGAACATCGTCGCCCTGCGGGACGTCGTCCAAGACTCCTCTGCACAGTACCATAGTCTCATCATGGAGCACGTGGAGAACGTGGAGTGGAAGGTACTGTTCTCAGTGTTGAACGAGCTTGACATCAAGTATTATACGTTTCAATTGCTCAAGGTGCGCCAGATCGTGTCATCGGTGAGGCCGCCCACGAGTTCATTCGATCGTTCAAGTAGGCACTGGATTTCGTGCATTCGAGAGGGATTATGCACCGAGACGTGAAGCCAGGGAATGTCATGATCGATCACAGACGTCGAAAGGTGGGTTCCCATCAAGTGTGGCGTCATTGCTTCGGTTCAATCATCTAAACCCGTGTAGTTGAGATTGATCGACTGGGGACTAGCCGAGTTTTATCATCCTGGCACGCCCTATCACATTCGAGTCGGGTCTCGCTACTACAAGGCGCCTGAGCTACTCGTCGGGTACAAACAGTACGACTACAGCCTTGATATCTGGAGCGTGGGATGCATGCTTGCGTCGATGGTCAGCACTGGTCTTGTATCCAACCCACGTTCCAAAGTAAACTCAGTCACTTGACCCCTGTGACAGATTTTCCGAAAGGAGCATTTCTTCCGTGGTGTAGACAACGACGACCAATTGCTCAAAATACTGAGAGCCCTTGGCACTGATTGCTTCGATGCATGGCTGAGGACGTACGGCATACCCTTTGAAACTGACCTCGACAGTCTCCTGCAAGTGTCAGCACACCCTCTCCCCTCTGATTTTTTCCTGAGTTGACAAGTCCCTCAGATACCCTAAACAACCCTGGTCACGTTACGTTAATCCCGACAACCACAACCTAGTCACCGCCGAGGCATTAGACCTCCTAGATAAATTTCTTCGGTATGATCACCAGAAACGGCTAACAGCGCGGGAAGCCCAAGGCCACTCCTATTTCAGTAGGTACTAACCATATCCGCTCGCTCCAAGTGTTCACATCTCATTTCCACAGATCTGGTCAGACTCGAGGCAGCCTCCCACAAGGAGGATTCTGCAGAGTATATCAGCGATTCCGGTTTTTGTTCCATGTAAAAAAATGATTTCGACCCCTTTAATAGTACCGATGTGTGCAGGGTTAACGGAGTGTATGTACACTTTCGCAGTAGTATTTCTTAGGGCAATTGGGGATCGCGGCGATGTAGCGTTATGCATACCGCATACATATAATCAATCATCAAACTTTGCGGTGCGCGAATTAAATCTGGCGAGGAACGAAGTTGACCGGTCCCAACGTGTCGGTGCCGTGTAATCATCCGGTAAAAATGTAAAACGAGGCCGTGTACGTAGGCAAACACGCAGTCGCTGGCCATGTTTCCTGACGCGTGTTGGTCATGCCATGGCAAGGTGTTCCGCCTGTCAGTCCAAGATATAACGCACCCTGCCAGCCGTCCCTGAGACACCATTTCCCCTCGGCTTACCGACCACCGCCGTTTCCCACAGCTAGCTGCTTTTAACAATGGAAGCAGGCTCCCAGCATCGTTCGCGCGCGATGAGTTCGCCTACCTTCGACTACTTTTACACACCTTGCGCTCGCTCAAAAACGAGCGATTCGAACACTTCGCCGTTTTCCATCTCTCGACTGCGCTTCCCTCCGCGGCCTGACGTGACGTGCCGCTGTGAACCCACGGCGCCCAACCCCCCACGTTGGAAGCGTACGGCACAGAACCCATCGTGGGTCCGAGAAGACGCTTTCAAACCCGTGCATCAGCAGGGTATCGAAGACTGGGTCGATGAACAGATCCATTTGACTGACCGCTCCAACTATGAGCGAAGAGTGAAACCGATGGGGAAAGAGGAGCTACGGCAGCGGATGTGGGATGAGCTGGTTTACGAGTACGAAGCAGAAGCGCATAAGTGGATGAACCATGAAGCGGAGATGCGAAGAAGAGCACAGGAACGGGAGCGCGAAGAAGCACGGCGAAGGATCGTCCAAGAAGATGTCATGAGGATCCAGGCTCGGGTA
>JBBPQZ010000265.1:0-19099 GCA_038092795.1 Boletus rubissimus
CGTCATCGGTTCTAGGCCTGGTCATGTGAGGGTTACCACGGTCACGTGCACAGATCACGTGACTGGAAAAGGAAAAAGTACAAGTTCGAAAAGTTTGAAAATGTTCATATTATAACAATATCTGTCTAGGATTCTTATTGCTTGACTTACAGCTATGTCAACATGGACTACTTGTTCTTCTTGGTACTGAAGAACACTTCGGTCAAGTTATTTAACATTTCATATGACATCATCTGTTAGTGGAGTCATTATTTTTGGGAATGCATGGAGACATTATCAAATCCCATGCATTTTCCTTTCAAGGAAAAAAAAAATTGCTTCTTTCATTCCAAAATTCCATCTTCCTGCCCATATTGCCGATTGTCAATGAAAATACTTGTTCAACTTCACCAAGGGCACCAGTCAAATGGATGGTGAGGCCTCAGAGCATGGGTGGTTGATGCTTAATACTGCTGCATTAAGTACAAAGAAAATGAGACCAGGCCACTGCTGTGATATCCTTGATGACCTTATTGGCAATGAGAACTGGAAAAAGTTTATTGGCTTTGGTAAGTGTGTTAGGAGTTTTATCTCATAATTACCTAGTTAACCATAATACAGGAGAATTCATACTTTCCAAAATTAAAGAAGTGATGCCAGAGTGAAATGAACATAAGGATGATTTACATGAATTTGAGATGTCCTTTTCTTGACTATATCAAAAACAACTTGCACAATGGAAGGAGGATGTCAAGACCTGGTAGAACAACATGTCTAGACTGAACCTATTTGAGATCAAGTCTAATGGTACGTATAGACATTATGTTAATGTTATAATAAGTGTACTTTACTACATCATGGGCTAGTTGTCACTCAAGCAAGCATACACCTACAGCTGGCCAAGGAAGATGTTGCTGATATATTGAAAGACTACCCCATCCATTCCAACATCTCTTCAAGCCTTCTCCTCATCACTGGCCTTGATTTTGAAGAGCAACAGTGAGTTGCTTGTGTATTTCATCCATCTTATGCTGATCAATATCTAATTTAAGACACCATCTTCAATTTGATATCAAGAACCTTATTCCACATGCAACCAACCAACAGAGCACAAAGCTTCAGCAACAGAGCAATACACTAATGAGATGTATTGAAGTATGGGGTAATGTCCGGACCCTATACATGCTGTGTGTTGCATCTCTATGTGCCAAACATGCAAACAATTGTGAGGATATCCAATGACCTGAAAATTTTTCTCTTTTATTACCCTCTGCTTTTGAACATCAGATACCATGCAATAATAATCTACAGGAAATTGAGTGGAGACTTTGAATAGGCCAAGCTCACAATGCCCTTGAGAAACTTTGCCAGGCCTTGTAATCTTATTCATATATACTCCACTTTAAAGACAGGTTTCTGCAAGGACAAGGCACAAATACTTATGCACAAAACAGTCTGAAGTCTGTTGATGTGAAAGTTGAAGCAAGCACTGCCAAATATTGAGCCACCTTCAGTGCTTTGCTAGTTGGTGAAATACTCTATGATTCCTTGAAGATGATGATATATGTCTAATGACAGTGGGAACCAATAACCATGCAAGCAAGGAATGAAGATGTCTTTCCTGGATTTGGTTAGTGTGTGGATATGGTGAAGGAGCTGTTGAGGGGGACAGTGATCAAGATCCACAGGATGGTACAGTGACTCCAAAAACCCTTTCCATACTAATCCAAAATGTGGTGCACAAAGCACATCACCAAACAGCGTGGGAATTACACTTAGCATTGGTGGAGTTATAAATAGTACATACTCTTGGCTACAATATTGCCCCCTAGGTCATGTGATTTGGTCCACATGCCAGAGAGATATGATCAATTCAAAACAACAATACCATAGAAAGTGTTTTTTCACTTTTGAATTGATGACTAGGATCTTAGTCAAATTATGGAATATTTGCCATTGTTTGTTAGTACAAACAAAGATATACATGTAAATAATATGTCTGAGTTTAAAAAAGTTCACACACTTCTTGATTCTCAACCACCATTATGGTCAAATTCATCTCTCTTGCTCAATAAAGCTCTATTCTTTCATTGCTTGATGCTGGCTGCTCTGGTGAAGCTATTGCCAAGCAAACTGGTGTTAGCCCTTCTGCTATATCCAAACTTCGCTCCAAAGAGCATTCTGCCTTTTCCAAAGCTGTTGGAGGTCATCCTTCCAAGCTTTCTTCTACCAACATTCAACATGCCCAACATCTTATTACCTCTGGCAAAGCTAAAAATGCTGTCCAAGTGACCAAAGCCCTTACCACCATCATCAACCAACTCCTCTCTGCCAATACTGTTCGCCTTCACTTGAAGAAAGCTAGTATGAAAGCTGTGGTGAAGTCCAAATACCCCCTTCTCTCTCCTAGGCATCGCAAAGCTCGTTTGGACTTTGCCTATGTCTACAAAGATTGGACTCTAAAAAACTGGAAGAGGGTAATGTTACAACTTTTCCTTTTCTTTGTACTTCTCTTCTGCCTTTGCTCCATTCATGTACTACCATCAGTGCTAGGTCCTCTTATACGACAGATCCTAGCATGACCTACAGACTTTATTTCTTTTTTTCGCCTCGGGCTTCTTCGACTACCTCTGTACCCGTGGCGCATTCTCTTGCCATATTTGTCTCATTGATTCTTCCGCAACGCGTTGGCTGTGTGTTCTGTTCTTCATCATTATGCGACCTTCCTTTTCAGGTTTTCTTCCATTCCGTTATGCATCTTCCTTTTGATCCGTAACGCATAACCCTTTCTTTTATAGTCTCTTTCACATTTCTTACTTAGGTCCGTGCACGAGGAGACTCAGTATATAATCAACTCGAGTACCACTTAGATTGCTAGTTTAAACCTCCTTCAAGCTACCTTGTATCTCGTCACCTAGCAATCTATTTGCTTCTCTCGTCTTACTCGCCCTGCGATTAGGAAATCCCTAAATCACCTCTTTGATCGGCTCGTCCTTTGACTTGCCAATACCCTGACCACCATTGGAGAAATCCCCACAACAGAAGTACTGCGCGTCGGCTCCCAACCCGACTTCTTGGGTCAAGTTCACTACCCGCTTACTGACACCTACGAGGAATCCCCTTGACTATCACCAACAGAGGAGTCTCCATGTTGGAAGTATCACTTCATCAGCACCCAACCCGACTCTTTGTCATCGAAGGCCCCTTACGATTACTCCTACTCCAGATAGTCGTAACAGGTAATATGGTTTGATGAGACTAAAATCAATTGCCTAGGATCAGATGGGTGCAAATGGGCATGGAAAAGGGCAGGTGAGGGGCTTAGTGATAGATTGGTGGATGGAACCCTCAAGTTTGGAGGAGGTTCTCTGATGATGTGGGGCTGTATGACTTGGGAGGGCATTGGATTTGCTACCAAGATTGATGGTAGAATGGATGGGGACCTCTATCTTTAGATTTTGAAGAATAAGCTCTAGCAAACCCTGGAGTATTATGGTTTCAATCCTTCTAACATCATCTTTCAGTAGGACAATGACCCCAAGCATACTTGTAGGAAGGTCAAGAACTAGCTAGAGGAGCAAGAATTCAACACTATGATTTGGCCTGCACAGTCTCCTGACCTAAACCCTATTGAACACCTCTGGGGTTGTCTCAAGAGGAGGCTTGCAAAGCATGAAAACCCCCCAATGGAATTCATGAATTGTGGAAAAAGGTTCAAGTGGAATGGAATAGGATACCAGTTGAGGAGTGTCAGAAATTGATTGAAAGCATGCCTACAAAGGTTTAGGCAGTGCTTAGAGCAAAAGGAGGCTATACCAAGTACTGATAATATCCAAATACCCTTGTTATTTCAAAAGTGAAAAAACTCTTTCCATGGTATTGCTGTTTTGAATTGATCATATCTCTCTGGCATGTGGACCAAATCACATGACCTAGGGGGCAATATTGTAGCCAAGAGTATGTACTATTTATAACTCCACCAATGCTAAGCATAATTCCCATGCTATTTGGTGGTGCGCTTTGCACACCACATTCTGGGTTAGTATGGAAAGGGTTTTTGAAGTCATTGTATGTCATACTGCCTAACATACGCAATCTTCAGCTGAATTAAGTTTCAGCTATATGTCTTGAATGGTATAAATCCCATGCGAGAGCACATTAATAGACAGAGGAGGTAAAATTACTGGTAGAGGAGTAGCATCAAATCTTGCAATTTCTTTACTGGCAGAAAATCTGGTGGTTAGGAAAACAAGACCTCACCAAGACAAATGATTTGGCACTCCAGGAGGGACTGAAGGCATATGCCTTATGACAGGAATCTCTCAGGAATAAATTAGGGAGGCATTTTACCTATTTGTGGCAAAATATACATAGGTATATTTAACTCAGGGAGAGTAATGTTACAACTTTTTCTTTTCTTCGTACTTTTCTTTCGCCTCTGCTCAATCCATGTACTACCATCAGTCTTAGGACCTCTCATACGACATATCCTAGGACATCCATTGGACTTCATTTCTTTTCTTTGCCTTGGACTTCTTCAATTGCCTCCATACCCATGGCGCTTCTTCTTACCATATTTGTCTCGTTGATTCCCCTGCGATGCGTCGGCCACATGTTCTGCTCTTCATTATTATGCGTCCTTTCTTTTCTGGCTTCCTTCCATTCCGTTATGTGTCTTCTCTTTGATCCGTAATGCATAACCCTTTCTTTTCTAGTCTTCCTCACATTTCTTACTACGGTCCATGCGCAAGGAGACTTCGTATATAATTGACTTGAGTACCACCTAGATTGCTAGTTTAGACCTCCTTCGAGCTATCTTGTATCTCGTCGCCTAGCAATCTACTTGCTTCTCTCATCTTACTTGCCCCGCGATTAGAAAACCCCTAGATTGTTACTTTGATTGGCTTGTTCTTCGACTCGCCGATACTCTCAAGGAATCCCCTTGACCCCCACCATCGGAGAAATCCCCACAACGAAAGTACTGCATTGTCGCTCTCCAAGCAACTCTTTGATCAACTAGTTAACCACTTGTTGATATTTTTAAGGAATCCTCTCGATCACCACCACCGGAGGAATCTCCACGTTGGAAGTACTGCGTCGTCGCCTCCCAACCCAACTCCTTGTCATTGAAGGCCCCTTGCGATTACTTCTACCCTGGGTAGTCGTAACAAAAGGTCTAAACTCTCTAGCTGAGGCTACCACCGCGTAAACCTCCACTATTCACCCTCAGTGTAACCACCCCACTTGGGGACTTTACCGTCCCACCCCTGCTAAACCTTCTTCCCCGGAGGAATCAGATGAGTATACCCACCTAGAGGATCAGGAACAAAATGAACTCGCAGCCCAAATCGAGAACACTCTTCATCACCAGACAGCGGAATGACAAGACTAGAATCTAGCCACTAACCTCTCCCACAGCCTCACCATCCCATCCGAACCAGTTACCGCCCCTTCCTCTCCAACTCCTACACACCCCGCTGCTCCCGGTCCCTCTCGTGCTGTTCCTTCTACCCATAGCCCTCTTACTAGTGTTCCTATTCGTCCTCCCCCTATTCCATCCCTACCTCCGTCCTTGCCGATAATGTCCTTCCATCCCACTGAGCTCCACCTCAGTACCCCTGAGATTTTTGATGGCTCTTACAACAAAGCCATACCCTGGTTGAACACTATCTTGTTTTATATCACGATGAATGACATCATGTACAACTACAACCCTAAGAAGGTCATCTTTGCCCTGTTATTTATGACTAAGGAACCCGCCCTCACTTGGGCCTCTACCTATCGCATGTCTACGATCAATGCAGGCGTTGCAACCATCAGCACCTGGGAAAACTTTGTTAAAGCTTTCAAGACCGTGTTTGAACACCACGACACAGTCAACAATACTATCACCTGGCTCACCACCAAGCACGTTCTCATCAGTAAGAACGGCATTTATAACCCCTCACTGAATTCCTACATCGCCAAGTTCAAAAACAAAGTCACCATGTCGCAAGTCCAGGACGACAATGTCTTGATCTCTTACTTCGCTTCCGGACTTCCACCAGCCCTTATGAGGAAAATCATGTCTATGGAGAAAGTCCCCTCCACTATCAAGGTATGGTATAAAAAGGCCGTTCATTTCCAGACCCAATGGGATCGTGCTGCTGAGTTATCACACCAATACTCCCAACCCTTGTACCAGCCCCATCAAAACTTCTCCTCTCCCTTTCACACCCCTGCCAAAGATCCTGACACCATGGACATTAATGTCATCTGTGTTCCTAAGATGACCCTAGAAGAAAGGAAGCGCTGTATCGAGAAAAAACTTTGTTTTAGATGCCATAAATCCAGCCACTCCTCCCTTGCCTGCCCCACTTTCACAGCTGCCAAACCGGTCATAAAGGCAATCAGTCAGGATAACAATGAAGATCTGCCTCATCTTCAAAAGATAGACAATGATGATGAAGATGTCCCAGTGGTCAAGAGGGTGAGGTTTAAAAAGATGGATTTTTAAATAAAGGAACTTCTTTGATGCGAGTCTCCCCTTCTTCTCCTCTGTGTGCACCTGTACTTGTAACATCTACTACCAAGGCAATGCAAATCCCCATTCAAGTAATCATACCTTCACACACATTGAAAGCCATTGACACCTGTGCTCTTATTGATAGTGGAGCTGACATCTCCTGTATTGACTGGAACTTCGCTCGCAAACACAAGCTTCCTCTTACGAAGCTTGACAAACCAATCTATGCCCGGAATACTGACAACTCCCTTAACAAGAAAGGCACTATCTGGTACTCTTGCTCGCTATTCTTTAATATCGAGGGAATAGCATGCCAAGTAAACTTTATGGTCATGTCCCTTTGATGTAACAACGTCCTCCTCAGACTCTCCTGGTTGAAAGAAACCAACCCTGCCATCAACTGGACCAAACGGACCCTTTCACTCTCTGAAAGTCTCAACCAGTCAAAGGAACTCTACGCCCTGCACTCAACGGATTACAACTGTCACTCGTCCAAATTTTGGAAGCCCTCACCTCGCGCCCCTCGACACATCCATGTTGACTCCATCACTCACTCCCATCTATTTGAGTATAATGAATGGAAAGACCTCTTTGCTCATTGCCAACATGATAATGACATTTGAATCATGTTCCGCATCATCAAGAGCAGATCTCGATACATCCTAAAAGGATCCCCGATCATCAGACGCCTTACCCAGGCCACTGAACTCGTCATGGCTGCTGAGAAGAAGAAACCCAAACCAGTCCTCCCAGCAGAATACTCTGAATTCACTTCCATCTTCTTGAAGGAAGCCACCGACCACGTACCATCCTCACGGCCTTACAACCACAAGATCAACCTTAAAGATTCTTTCACCCCGAAGATCGGGAAACTCTATCCTCTTTCACCTGAGGAATGCACCACCACCGAGTCCTTTTTGCAGGAAAATCTAGATTGCGGCAAGATCCACCCTTTGAAATTCCCTCAAGCATCCCCATTCTTCTTCGTCAAAAAGAAGGATGGCGGCCTTCGCTTCTGCCAAGACTATCGTTATGTCAACGAACACACTGTTTGTGATGCATATCCTTTACCTCTTATATTCAATCTTGTTGATAAACTCTGTAACACCAAGGTTTTTATCAAATTCAACATACAATAGGGATACAACAACGTGCACATCAAAAATGGACATCAATGGAAGGCTGCCTTTATCACCCATAAGGGGCTTTTCGAACCCACTGTAATGTTCTTTGGTCTCTGTAACTCACCAGCCACATTCCAGAGATTCATGAATGACTCTTTCCACAACATGATCGCCGAAGGATGGCTCGTCATCTATATGGACGACCTCCTTATCACCTCTCCTGACGACATAACATACACAGAATGAACTAAGCGCGTCCTCCAGCATATGACTGAACTCGATTTGCATCTCAAACTCGAAAAATGTAAATTCGCCGCTACTGAGGTAGAGTACCTCAGAATGATCGTCAAACTGGGACAGTTGGCAATGGACCCTGTCAAACTCAACAGGATTGCCTCCTGGCCAGTTCCTTCCACCATTAAGGACGTCCGGTCCTTCCTTAGCTTTGTTAACTTCTACTGACGTTTCATTCCGGACTACTCTAACATTGCTTGTCTCCTTATAGACTTCACTAAGAAGCTTAGTTTGTGGTCCTGGTTGTCGGCCTGCACCCACGCCTTCAATACCCTCAAGGCGCTCTTCCTCAAGAAACCAGTTCTACAAATGCCGAATCTCTTGGCCCCCTTCGCCATCGCCACTGACGCCTCAAAATACGCCTCTGGAGATATCCTCCTCCAGACCGACGCCAATGGAGAATGGCACCCATGCTCCTATATCTCTCAGTTGTTCTCTCCCACTGAACGAAACTATGACATTTACAACAGAGAACTCCTTGCCGTAATCTGTGGTTTGAAGGCGTGGCGCCACTACCTCCACAGCTTAGCCTTTCCTATTCAAATGTTCACGAATCACAAGAACCTTACTTATTTCTGTCAACCGCAGACCCTCAACCGCTGCCAAGCCCGTTGGCTAATTGACTTAGCTGACTTCAATCTTAAAATGATCCATGTTCCCGGCACGCAACTTGCCAGCCCTAACGCCCTATCTCGCTGACCGGATCTCCTTCCCACGTTGGATCTTGACAACAAAGGTGTAACTCTTCTCCCACCTTCTCTTTTCATTAATACTATTGATGCCACTCTCTATGAATGGATCAAAGAGTCCTCCAAGTCTGACACCCTTGTTTGCCAGGCTCTCCAGTCCATGAATAAGGAGATTCCCCCTGCCTTCCGCTCCTGCCTTGCCAACTGGCAGCTTGATGCTGGTATTCTCACCTATCAGGGTCGTGTCTACGTCTCCACTGATGACTCCCTCCGTCACTCCATTCTCCAGCATTGCCACGACCATGAAACAGCTGGTCACCCCAGGTTCCTTAAAACCTGTCAACTCGTTGCTGCCAAATTTTGGTGGCCTGGCCTCGCTGCTTACATCTGCTGCTATGTTGAAGGTTGTGCCATCTGTCAACAGGCAAAATCCAATACTCACCCCTCCGTTCCTCCCCTCACTCCAATCAAATCCACCGCATCTCACGCATTCCAACAAATCTCCTGCGATCTGATCACAGATCTTCTGGTCTCCTCCTCTGGCTTTGATTCACTCTTGGTCGTGGTCGACCACAGGCTTACAAAGGGGGTGATTTTATGCCCTACCAAGAAATCTATTACCGCTGAGGGTGTAGCCACCCTCTTTTTCCACAAAGTCTTCCTGCGCTTCAATCTCTACGACAAAATCATCTCTGACCAAGGACCCCAGTTTGCAAGTTTGTTCACCTGTGAGCTGGGGAGATTACTACAATATGACCTATCCCTCTCCACAGCATACCACCCATAGACTGATGGAGAAACTGAATGCGTAAACCAAAAAATCGAGACTTACCTCCACATCTACTGCAGATCCAATCCAGGATCATGGGCAGATTCAATCTCCCATGCCGAATTCACTCATAATCATTGCTCCTATTCCATCACCGGCAAATCCCCTTTCTTCCTCATGATGGGGTATGAACCCCACACCCTGCCGCTGATCATTGCCAATTCAGATCTCCCCACAGTAGAAGACCACTTGAAGACTCTTTTGGCTGCCTGAAACGAGGCCCTGGCCTCCCATGAGCTGGCACATCAAACCATGTCAGCCCAAACCAGACAACACTTTAAACCCTTCGCCCTAGGGGATAGGGTATGGCTCGAGGCACAAAACCTAAAATGCTTCATTGCAAATCCCAAATTCGCCTCCAAACAAGAGGGTCCCTTTTCCATCACCAAGGTATTATTCCCAATCATGTATCAACTGTGCCTTCCCAAGGCCTAGAAGATCCACCTGGTATTCCACGCCTTGCTTCTCTTGCCATATCACGAGAACAACACTCATGGGGCTAACTACCCTACTTTCCCTCCGGACCTAGTAGACAGCGAAGAAGAATACAAAATAGAAAAGATCATCAAACACAGAGGATCAAAAGGACGACACTCCTTCCTAATCTGATGGAAAGGGTATACAACTGAAGAAGACTTCTGGGTTCCAAAGAGGCATCTAACCAATGCAGACTCTACCCTCCAAGCATATAAAAATCTCTTCCCCTTCGTCTTCTCCTCCTCCACCAAGAACTAACATGGCCATTGACTTCACCCCCACTACAGAGATTTCTCACTTAACCCTTACCATTACCCAAATCTACGAACGATACCAAGTACCTTCCAGCTTTGCCTCTCTCCTCACTATTCCGTCCCCTCCTCACGAAAACCAAACATTGTTCCCGGAGGAGCATGATATGTCGTCTCCTCCGATTCCCTCTTCTTCTTCTTCTGTACATTCTCCCCCACTTGTTCCCTATGATAGTGTTACTGGCCCTGACATTAATACACAATGCCCTCCTACTCCTCCTATGGAGCATACAGATAGCCCTGCAGATGATACTGAACAAGCCCCTCTCTTTGTAAATGTCCTGACCACCATGTACTGCCTCAGCAATGGTCCCCCCACCATCTTTGAGATCTGCGAGCTCACCGAGCTCATCACTGACCCCGGTCTTGCAACCACCCTCGACTGTTACCTTGACTTGGTGTCCCCTCTCTACGCCCTGTATAGCGCCTATCTGGCAAACTTAAACATCATTGCCCTTGCTCACACCCCCACTGCCAATGCCAACCAGTCCTACGTGGCCCAATTCATCTATCAGGATGCCATGCAGGCACAATCTCGCCTCCTAGTGGCCCTCCATCAACTCGGCATGCTTACCCTCCTACGGGACATGCGACGATACCTTTTGGCTATGGCTACCCAAACCCGTCCCCTTACCAGGGAACTCTATGAGGCGCTTGCCATCAAACACCGTCACACCTGTCAGTGTGCGACTCCAACAGTCTCCCCCGCCGAGGTTGAAAGATCACCCTCTGCTGAATCTGTTATGGTTCTTCAGGCCCTTATGGCCACACCCGCACCAACCACCCTGTTTGCTTCTTCGACCCCCCTTGGGTCCAATGAAGACCGCCTTATGCAACAAATCGAAAGTGCTTGGACCAGCGCTGACGGTCGCCTCCCATTCCTGGACTTACACTTCTGAGCCGGAGAACATTGTTATTCCTGCGGCTGTATTAGCCATTTTCAACGCAATTGCCCTGTGCACCAGTGCACGACTTGTCTCTGATGGGCCCCCGGGCACATCCTCAGACGCTGTCCTCTCTGACACCACACTGCCTTCCCACTGCCACAACACATTTCACCCCCTAGACAACAATCATTCTCATCCTCGTCCACCCAATCCACCTAGTCTTCTTCCTCGTCCGGACATCGTCGTTCCCGACAAGGAACTAACTCATCACAGTGATGGGGCACCCCTCCGGTCCCACATCACTCCTCCCCTGTCCTCCAACGCCTTCCGCATTGACAGTCCCCTTCTCCCCTTGTCAACCGAAACTACTCCAACAAGAAAGATTATATCGATGAAACTGGTTACAGTAACATCACGGGCTTTCCAGTTGGCAGCCCCGTTCTCTATTAACTCTCCCATGGTCGAGCTGCTGTGCGCTCTCATGTTTGAGTTATCTTTGTCTACACCATGGTCTTGACTTTACAAAGGGGGTAATATTACAACTTTTCCTTTTCTTCATACTTCTCTTTCACCTCTGCTCAATCCATGTACTACCATCAGTCCTAGGACCTCTTATATGACATATCCTAGGATATCCATTGGACTTCATTCCTTTTCTTCGCCTTGGACTTCTTTGATTGCCTCCATATCTGTGGCGCTTCCTCTTATCATATTTGTCTCGTTGATTCTCCCACAATACATCGGCCACATGTTCTGCTCTTCATTATTATGCGTCCTTTCTTTTTGGGCTTCCTTCCATTCCATTATGCATCTTCTCTTTGATCCGTAACGCATAACCCTTTCTTTTCTAGTCTCCCTCGTATTTCTTACTACGGTCCATGCACAAGGAGACTTCATATATAATTGACTTCAGTACCACCTAGATCACTAGTTTAGACCTCCTTCGAGCTACCTTGTATCTCGTCGCCTAGCAATCTACTTGCTTCTCTCATCTTACTTGCCCTGCAATTAGAAAACCCCTAGATTGTTACTTTGATTGGCTTGTCCTTCGACTTGCTGATACTCTCAAGGAATCCCCTTGACCCCCACTGTTGGAGGAATCCCCACAATGAAAGTACTGCATTGTCGCTCCCCAAGTGACTCTTCGATCAACTAGTTAACCACTTGTTGATACTCTCGAGGAATTCCTTCGATTACCACTGCCGGAGGAATCCCCACATTGGAAGTACTGCATTGTTGGCTCCCAACCCGATTCCTTGTCATCGAAGGCCCCTTGCAATTACTCCTACCCTGGGTAGTTGTAACAAGGAATCAAAGTATTGCAAATGATGTGCCTTTGAACTCCACTAGCTATATGTAAAATCTACAATGTTCTAGACCACATTTCAATCAGAAATATCTATCATTAACCAGGCTTTCTTGACAATGGGGATTTAGTGGCAATCATGTGAAGAATTGCCAATTCAAAATCTCATATAGGAACTCTGTGTGGACAATGGTTCATCCTTTTCACAAGACATACTCCCATGTCAATTCCCAGCCACAATCATGTAGTCAAGGTATTCATGCCATATGATATCCACATTCAGTGTGTCATGGTGATGTGTGACTATGATATCAACAAACCTGTAGTAAGTGGTCCCTTTCGAGCATGAATAGTTCTTTTAAAAGTCTTGTTTAATCAGATGTTTGAAATGTATATGCAACCCAAACCTCATTACTGGTGCTTTCCAAGCCCAGCAGGATCCTACCCAAATAATAAATTGAAAACCATCAAGAATGAGGGAATAGCCCTTTTTCCTGAACTGGTTAGTCATCTTGATCCTCCAGGTAGCATGCTTTGATACCATGATAGAAATCTTGGGTAAAAAACAAAAGGTCAGTTAACACAGGGCAAACCAATGCCCTGCCATTGGATGACACACCAATGATTCAACATCGTGAATCAAAGTATATACATAAAGAAAGAGCTTGAATAGACGAGATGAAGTTTTTGTTGCGAGTATTATTTTGATTCACGTACTAGTATTTGCAATGCTATCAATTCAATGGTGACTCAGCAATGTTTTCAGTCACATGGAGAATCCATAATCTTTGCAAAGGTCTTAGATACACATGAAGCAGGTGGTGGTAGTTTCTGCTCTTAGTCTGTTATTGTTATGACTCTATCATGAATAACAAATCAATCTACAAGGCTCGGACAATGCTTCGCAGGATACACAATTCCTGGCTGAAGAGTGAGGGTATGGGGGTCTTCTCCACTCAACACAGTCTATAATGACCAGATGGTCAAGGCAATGACTAGCGTGGTGAACAAAATGGATTAAACTGGAGATACCAGTCGCAAAGTACTACTTTATATATTGTACAGGTGTGCACACAGACCATGCTATGTGTGGGATGAATTACCATAAATAGACTAAGTGATTCCACAGTCGTGAAAGAAAGATAACAGATATGAAAGAGGCTGTGTAAGAAGAGCGGAAATTAAAAAGGCAAGGTCACCTCGTGTTATGATGTCATTAGTTCTAGATCTAGTCATGTGAGGGTTACCACAGTCACGTGCACAGATCATGTGACTGAGAAAAGAAAATGATACAAGTTTGAAAAGGTTTGAAAATGTTTGTATTATAACAGTTGTACTAACATGTGACCAGACAGCTCATCTATAAGCAATGTAAACCAGTCCCTTGGTTCTATTGAAGGATCAGAGGCTGCTGTCAAAAGTGAGGAAATCAATGTCCTGCCAATATATTGTATTGACACCACCAGCACAGCACCTTCTAATATCTTGGTAGAAATTGTGCCAGAGAAGTAAACAGTAGGCAACCACAGAGAGTATGGTGTGGCATCAGAAGAGATGCTGTTGGTAGAATGTCATGCATCCAAATGCTACTGTATTCGCCATAGATCTAAATGTACAAGACTGACTTGCAAGGATACTAGTAGTATTGCAACACTCAAATGCTCACAACTCACAAGAATCTTGTAAGGAAAAGAAAATGACATGCCAGGGTACCACTGGTGCATGGGACTTGGAACCTAAATGTGCAAGACTGACTTGCAATACAAAGATCTGGAACTTGCAATATTAAGGCATTCAGACATTTTGCAAGGCAAGTGGAACAACATAATGTGGGAGGTCTGGAACTTGCAATATTGAGGCATGCAGAAGTCTTGCAAGATGAGTGAGTCAACATGGATTTGCAAGTGGCATGCAGCATGGGACTTGAATATGTAATCAGTAATTCATCTTGCAAATTCTACGTGTTTGTAAGATGAGTGGATTGATGTTGATTTGCAAGTGGCATGCAGTATGGAACATGTGATCAGTGAGTCTTGCAAATTCTACATGTTTTGCTTACATAGTGTACAGTAGCTCTTGCAATATGGTAGCAGCTATCTGATGGATCAACACTTATAATCACACCACTGTGTTTTGTGCAAAATGGGCTGATAGTAATGATAGAATATATGAGGTAACGACAGTGATGCACCTAGTGGGTGTGTGGCTCAGTCATGTGCGGGAGCAACAGACTATGATATTTACCTAGCAGGTGTGTGACTAGGTACATCATTAGCATTCTGTGTAACCAAGCTATCACGGTAGGAAAACTCACCTCAGTCGTATGCAGGAGCAACAGACTGAGGTGCAACGAGTCGAAAACAAGTGGCTATATAGTCCTAGGTATTTATACTGGGGTTGTATCTACTAATGAGAAATGGTTCAGGAAGATATAGGGTTGAAGACAAACAAAATACTGTATTAAGGAAGGTCAAATGAAGGGTAGCGAGCGACTAGTGTATAAGTGGTGTAAGTGGAATGAAGGCGTATAATATGTCCAAGTAATGGAGCCGATGCTACGCCTGCATGTGTGCTTGCATATTCTAACACTCCCCCTCAAGCCATGTGCAGTCTGAGTTCGGCCATGAAGTGTTTGACCTTCGGGGAGGACAAAGCCTTCATGAGTGTGTTGGTGACCATATCACCAGTTGGGCAGAAGACGAGGCACAGCTTGCCATCGTCAATGACCCATTGGATAAAATGAAAACAGACATCAATATGCTTGGTACACGCATGGTACTGATGGTTCTTTGCAAGTGCGATTGCAGATTGGTTGTCAGAAAAGAGGGTTGTGGGCTCGAGAATGGGGGTAAACACGTCAGATATGAGGGTGCGCAGCCATAAGGCCTCTTTTGTGGTGTGTGTCACTGCTACATACTCACTTTCAGTGGTCGAGAGCAAAATGATTTCTTAGTGTTTTGATGCCCAGGATACGGCACCTCTGTCTATAAGGAAAGTGTATCCAGACACCACTTGGCAATCTTTGATGACGCTGCCATCTGCACCGGTGTACCCTGCAAGCATTTTTACTCCTCCTCCATACATCAACCATAAGTTCTTGGTACTTAAAAGGTAGCAGTAAATGCGCTTCACTGCGTCCCAGTGTGGTTGCCCATGGTTGCTGGAGAAGTGGAATACTTGCAATACGGCGTATGAGATGTCAGGATGGGTGCTGAGTGCTGTGTACATTAGCGAACCAATGGCTTCCTGATATGGAATGTGCTGCATTGCAGTGTACTCAGCGGCGGTAGATGGGGACTGCTCTGTAGTGAGGTGGGAGCTCGGATCCATGGGTGTGGAGAGGGGTTTTAGCTTGTCGAAATTAAAACAATGGAGGATGGACTCAATATAATTTTTCTGTGAGAGGGCTAGTGTGCGCTCTTCCTGATTGCAAGTGACTTCAATTCCAAGGAGCCAGTGGAGCTCTCTAAGGTCTATGACCTTTACATGGCGGCTTAGTTGCAATTTTACCTCGGCAACCAGTATGGAGGAGGTGGCTGCAATTGTGCAGTCATTGACATGCACGACGATCACGGTGAGCATGGTGCAGTTGCGTTTTATAAAGATGGCTTGATCTACTTTGCATTGCCTGAAACCTAGATTTTCAACCAGAATCTCCACCAACCGCTGGTATCAGTGACGACTGCTCTGTTTTAAACCATATAATGTCTTCTGTAGATGGCATACGTGGCATGGGTGGCTCAGATCGACATAGCCAGGAGGTTGGTGCATGTAGATTACTTCGTCGCTACTCAATTTTCCATTGAGGTAGGTGCCTTTAATGTCTACCTGATGCAGTTCGAGGTCTGAGCGAGCTGTGAGCACAAGGATGGTGCAAATTGATGCGAGTTTGGCAACAGGGGCATAGATATTGAAGTAATTGATCCTGGGTACCTGTGAAAATCCCTGAGCGACGAGATGCGCTTTGTAATGCACAATGTTTCCGGCAGCGTCCTTTTTGGCATGGAAAACCCACTTCGATCTGACCAAGTTTGCACCTGCAAGTAGATCGGCGAGTTCCCAGGTACCCGCTTTAGCTAGCGTATCCAGCTCTTTGCGGATACCTTGTTCCCATTGGGGCCAATCAGGGCAGCATCTCACGTTAGTGAGGTTGGATGGCTTAAGGACCTTGGCTGTGGTGCTGGCTTGCTCGACGAGCATGGTTAACTCTCTCTTGTCGTAGTCCATGCTGTACCTCTCTGCTGCTGCAAGTGTCTGCTCAGCTTGCCCATCTCCTTCGAAAACGGTAGGTTCAGATGGAGGCAGAGGTTGCTCGAGGATAGGGTCTGGGGGCTAGACACCTCGTGGTAGTGCAGCAGTGGTGGCCTTGCCATTGACAATATTGAGGACCTGCTGGCTTAGCCTGTGGATGTGTTTGGTATGGGGCTTGGGCTTATCTAGGAGCGGTGTGGGGAGAGATTTAGGTGGTGGCGAGGGAAGCGGTAAAGGGAGTGGGGTGAGCAGTGAAAGTGGGGTTAGCAGTGATAACGGGGTGACAGGTCAAATGACAGGTGGTGGTGCTGTGGCACTTGCCAAGGGCTGTGCAGTGGCAATCTGCACTAAGATGCTGTTGCCAAATATGGTAGTCAGTTCCTCCCCCTCGACAGCACCTATGGCTGGGTCAAAATACATGTTGCGCTCGACGGTCATAGAGTGTTTCGTGGGCCAGAACATGCGGCATGTGTTCTCAGTGCGGTTGTCAATCCCCATCCAATGTCTAGCATGGACTTTTCCTCCCAGCTTCGATCCATCGCCTGTCTTAATGTAGATGGTTGATTCCCATTTGCATAGTCAGCTGAGATCAGGTGCCTTGCCCAACGCAACTTCATATGGCAACTTTCCATCAAGCACTTTCATAGGTGTTTGATTTTTCAACCAAACGGCATGACACGCTGCTTCTCCCTACAGGTACTTTGGTAGACTGCTCACATGCAACATCACGCAAACCTTCTCAAAGATCGTTCAATTGAGGCATTCAGCGATGCCGTTGTGCTGGAGTGTGTTGTGAGCAGTCAGGTGCTGCACGGTGCCTTGGGCCTCAAGGTAAAGTAAAAACTTTTTTCCTTGATATTCTCCTCCTTGATCTGAGTGGAGAAGTTTTACCTTTGCAGCTAACTGACAGTCTAGCCAGGCCTCAAATCCTTGGTATGCATCAAATGTATCACTCTTCTGGTGCAACAGGTGCATGTGGGTGAGTCTGGTGTAATCATCTGTAAAGATGACATAGTAACACTTGCCCCTGAGCATAGTGACTGGCGCTGGTCCCCAGATGTCCAAATATACGATTTCACCAGTCAATGTGGCACATGGGCCCTTGCACTGCTTGGCGATGGGCTTGCGCGTGGCCTTGGCATACACGCACAAGTTGCAAAAGGTGTTTGGAATGCTTAGGTTGAAATCCAGCCTGCTAACAAGTCCTTGCTCAGCGAGGCGACGAGCAATAGATACATGATATGGCCCATCCAACAGTGCAGCTCCATTACAGTGAGTCGCTCAGTGACTGCCATGGCCTGGTCCTCCTCATGCACTACTCGATATAGCCCTTTGGTCAACCATGGGATGCGGCCGATGATGTCTCCATTAGCTGTGTGTATGGTGCAGTACCCTTTTACAAAGGTCGTTGCCAGCCCCATCTCATCCAATCAATTGATCGATACAAGCGTGTACCCCACTTCAGGTGAGTACAATACTTCCATTAATCACAGCTTGGACACATCTAACCCATTTGGGACTTCGACAACTAGGTCGCCTACTCCAGTGGTGTCAAATTTCTGCTGGTTTGCTGCAGTGAAGGACTTTGGAGGTATGCTGTGCACGTTCGTCATATGGTGGCAATCTGGTGTAATATGGCAGGTGGTGCCCAAGTCATACAACTCAACATGGCACAACTGATCTAGGCGGTCATTGACATTCATTGCAATATTCTCTAGGCTGTCCTTGTCTGGGCACAGGGGGTGAGCGCGGTCCGATGATGTAGCTTCGTTGTTGACCTCTGTAGCTCCAACCTCTTCGTCGTCCCATCCGCAGCCCTACGGGCTGTCATCTCTAGCATCAGAGAACCAGTTGGCCTTTTTGTCATCAAAGGGCCTTTGCACCTGATCTGAGTGAGTCTTGTCGTCATCGTCCGACTCTTTTGACAATAAGCCTGGTAACCTGCATCAAATTGAATTGATGCATAGTCATGACAAAAGGACCCAAGGAGCCAAAATTCATACATTTCTCACGGTCAGAATTCCACAAAACTTTAGGGATAGATAGTCTATAATATGAACTACCTTTCCTTAGATTTTTTTAATTTTCCCACCATTTTCTGGGGAGATATTAACTTATCTTTCCCACCCATTCTCATGTAGTGATAAAACTTGTAGTTACACAGAAATTCTTTATATTTCATTTCTATCCTACACACTTGCCAAGTAGCTACCATTCCCACAATCACATGACCATGTACTACCCCTAAATGAGTCATACCTAGTCGGTATGAGTCAACATGAGTCACAGTGAACATTAGCATCTATAACTACCAAAAAGTATACTAGATTCAGCTCAGCTTAGCATGAGTCAGCATGAGTCAGTATGAGTCATCATGAGTCATGAGCTAAAAATAGACTACCCCTGATTTGTAATGCATGAGTCAGCATGAGTCAGCACCAAGCCTA
>JBBPQZ010000266.1:0-19076 GCA_038092795.1 Boletus rubissimus
CCAGAAAATGGTGGGAAAATTAAGAAAATCTAGGGAAAGGTAGTTCATATTATAGACTATCCATCCCTGAAGTTTTGTGGAATTCTGACCATGAGAAGTGTATGAATTTTAACTCCTCGGGTTCTTCTGTCATGGCCATGCATTAATTCAACTTGGTGCAGGTCACTGCCTTATGCAATGAATCGAAAGCGCCTGGACCAGCGCCGATGGTTGTCTCCCACTCCCCAACTCTCATCCCCGCACTGAAGAGAGATGTTATTCCTATGGCCGTATCGGCCACTTTCAACGTGATTGCCCCATGCACCAATGCACGACTTGCCTCTGGTGGGCTCCGGGGCATATCCTCGCCCAATGCCCCCTCCAGCGTCGCACTACCTTCCCACCACCTCATTGCGTCCCACCTCCACAGCAACAATCATCTTCATCCTTGTCCACCCAGACCTCATCCTCCTCGTCCTCAACTGGACGACGTCGTTTCCGTCGAGGAACCAACTCTTCCCACAGACAGGGAACACCTCCCATCCCTCGTTACACCTCTCCTGTTCCCAGATGCTTCCCGCGTCGTCAATCCCCCTCTCCCTTCATTGACCGAAACTACTCCAACAAGGAGGACTGTATCAATGAAACCAGTTACGGTAATATCATGGGCTCCCTGGTTGGCGGCCCCATTCTCTATTAACTCTCCCATGGTCAAGCTGCTGTGTGCTCTCATGTCCGAGTTGTCTTTGTCTACGTCATGGTCTTGACTCTACAAAGGAGGTAATGTTACAACTTTTCCTTTTCTTCATACTTCTCTTTCGCCTCTGCTCAATCCATGTACTACCATCTGTCCTAGGCCCTCTGATATGTCACATCCTAGGACATCCATTGGACTTCATTCCGTTTCTTCACCTCAGGCTTCTTCGACTGCCTCCATACCCATGGTGCTTCCTCTTACCATATTTGTCTCGTTGATTCTCCCGCGATGCGTCGGCCGCGTGTTCCACTCATCATCATTACACGTCCTTCCTTTTCGGACTTCTTTGCATCCTGTTATGCGTCTTCCTTTTGATCCATAATGCATAACCCTTTCTTTTATAGTCTTCCTCGCATTCCTTACTATGGTCCGTGCACAAGGAGACTTCATATATAAACGACTTGAGTACCACTTAGATTGCTAGTTTAGACCTCCTTCGAGCTACCTTGTATCTCGTCGCCACCTAGCAATCTACTTGCTTCTCTCGTCTTACTTGCCCGCAGTTAGGAAACCCCTAGATCGCTTCCTTGATCAGCTTGTCCTTCGACTCGCCAATACCTTGACCACCATTGGAGGAATCTCCACAACAGAAGCACTGCATCGTTGGCTCCCAACCCAACTCTTTGATCAACTCACCATCCACTTGTTGATACCTTTGAGGAATCCCCTCGACTACCACCACCGGAGGAATCCCCATGTCAGAAGTACTGCGTCATTGGCTCTCAACCTGACTCCTTGTCATTGAAGGTCCCTTACAATTACTCCTACCCCAGGTAGTCATAACAGAAAGGGTTTTTGGAGTCACTGTACATTTGTAGAGGATTGGTGAACAAACCACATAGTGTCCATACTAAGTTTATCACTAAATTCATCTAGTAGATCTAGATACTGAATTCATCTAGGAGATATTTATCCCTAGCTTATAGTGTAACATCTGTGGATAGGTAAAGCATAAGTCTGGGAAACTTTGTTTTAGTTCCATTGCATTTGCCTACAAAGAAGACAGCAGTAGTTCCAGATTGGGCAAGTGGCTGTGCTGGTGGCACCTGCAGCATGGGCTGTGATATGCCAAATGTTATAAAAGGTTGATTTATAATGGACAAAAGGATTCCAAGATCAGAGCACATGGCTCATAACCTGTCAAAGAATGATGAGTATGTGAGGTCATTTAGAACCTGAACAACTGAGCCCTTTGTGGGGCCAGGAACAAGGTTTTTCTATTATTGATCCCCTCATACTAGCTCAACCTTTATATTATAAAATATATCACAGATATCTAAGCCTTGCTTTCATCCATGCCAATTGTTACGAACTACCTCCGAAGAGTCTGATCGCTTCCACAAGGCTCAGGTATCTGCTTGCAGGCTACACAAGTCCTGGCTCACGAAGGAGGGTATGGGGGTCTTTTCCGAACAGCACAGGCTACAATGACCAAGAGGCCAAGGCAATGCCTATAGTGATGAACAAAGTGGATTAGACTGGAGTTACCAGTTGCAGAGTACTACCTTATATACTGTACAGGCGTACGTACAGACCATGCTATGCGTGGGATGAACTACCATAAATAGACTAAGTGATCTCACGACCATGGGAACGCAATAACGGAAATTAAAGGGGCTGTGTGAGAAGAGCGGAAATTAATAAGGCATGGTCACCTCATGGTATGACGTCATTGGTTCTAGACCTGGTCATGTGAGGGTTACCACGGTCACGTGCACAGATCACGTGACTGGAAAAGGAAAAAGTACAAGTGTGAAAAGTTTGAAAATGTTCATATTATAACACCAATGAGGCTGAGCTTGGTTTGCTTATATTTGTACTAATGGATGGTGTTAAGACCATGCCAACAATCTCTGGGTGTAACTCCGGAACTCCAGAGTCGGTGAGAATAAGGACGTTGGCTTTACCGTATGTGGTGCACCCTTGCTGTCAATCGGGTCCTTGTATTTTGGAGCGGAGGTTCAGAGGTGATTTGGAGGGGAACAATAAAGTCAGAGGTGATCAATATGGATCGGAGGTAAACAGAGGATTTATAGTGGAAGTCAAAAGTTAATATCCAAGTCAGTAGTCTGAGTTGATAATCTAACTGAAGTACAAAGTTAGACACGGGATTTTATATACAGTGGTAAAACAGGAGATGGAGTATTAAAGTCTGGAAGTCTGAGTATTTTCGAGGGTACAAGTATTTTTGAGGGGATAACGAAAAGGGAAGATGGATAATTAAGGAGAGACGAAGATGAAAGGTCAGGGAGGACAGAGGTACAGAATGCAGGGATGATGGAGGTACGAGATGCAGGAATGACAGAGGTACGTGAGTATTGGAAATAAGTATTACAGGATAAATGAAAAGAGAGGTAACTCCGGAGGTCTGGAGTTGCGATATACATGAAAAGAGGCCAGAGTTGGCGCATAGTGCGCCAGAGGTGTCAGAGGTGTCAAAGGTGGACTTATGGAATTATGGGATATGACAGATGGTCACCATCCTTCAACAAAGACCAACACTACAACCAAAAAAAAGGTAAGTACACTTTTCTATTAGCATTTGTTCAATGCTGATTTACTATCTATCTACTATCATTAGCTCCACAAGATCCCTATGTGCTTCCACTGCAAAACTATCATATATCCTAGTCTAGAAAAGTCAGCCATGAACCACAAATATGGCATCTATGCAGACAATATTAGGTCAAGGCCAATACCAGAGACACCAGAGCTACCCTACTGGCCCTAGCTGCACAGCATCTTCTTGAATAGGACAATATCCTATCCACAGGCTTTTTTCAAGATGGTGTAGGAAATCTACAAGATCACAGTCTTAGGCTTGACTATTGGCCAAAACATGCTGCTTGAAAAGACCACAAATAACAAGAGTCACTAAAAGTGATATTCAAGTCAAAGAAATGGAATTCCAAAACTGAAGAATACAAGTGAGGGATCGACTACTTATATACTGTCGCTACACACGCACAGACCATGTTTAGGGTCGGTGCGGAAGGTCGTAGAATGATTATGTAATGGTGACGTCATGGGAAATAAGGTAAGGAATTAAATGAATGAGTGGTGGGGGCGAGATTAATGGATCTGACGCGCGGGGTGATGAGATAAGGTGAGATAAGATAAGATAAGATAAGATAAGATCCCTTGCACCCAAGCAGATGCATTGAATCCCGGTGTTTGTTTTAGCGAAGGGAAAACCATTGAAGGAAGACAGGGGTTTTGTATGAGTATCTCTTAGAAGGACATTGCTACTAAGGCCTTGTTTCATTTCATTACCCCCTTCTCAAGATCGAGCTCCCAATTGATCAGAATACTGGTGAGTTTTGGTTCCGATTGTGGCGTGGGTATTTTGAAGAGGGAATCGGGGAGTTGGTTGAGTGAGGCGGCAAAAGATTTGAATCTGTTGTCCTTGAATAGAAGGGTTTGGGAGGTGCAGAGTGGGCAGTCGCAAGGCTCTGAGGGAGGATGCATAGCAGCCATGTTACCTCGGGATGCCTGGATGGCCTCGGGGTGTTTTTGGTGGAAGTCTTTGATTTTCTTGGTTGCGTGGGTTAAGTTGGTCTTGGGTTCCCATGTGCGTTCCTCGCGTGGGTAACCCTTCCAATGCACCAAGTACTCGGTTTTGTTTCGCTTCTTTCGTGAGTCTATGACTTCCTGCATCTTGTATTCCTCTTCTTGTTGGACTATGATTGGAGGGGGTGGTTTCGGCTTTGATTGAGTGGGATAGGTCCCGGTTACGTACAGTGTGAGGAGCAATTTGTTAAACACCGGGTGGATTCCTTTCCAAGTTTTGGGTAGCTCTAATTCATAGGCCGCCGTCCCCACTTTCACTTTTACTTTAAAGGGTCCGTAGCGTTTGTCATCAAATTTTTTTGTTGGTCTATCTGTTTTGATATTTTTTGCTTCTAGGAGGACCTTCTGCCCCAGTTGATATTCTTCAATTTTCCTCGCCTTTTGGTCGTGAGACTTCTTCATCAATTCCACTGCCTTCTCTAACATCTTCTTCGCGGTCTCGTAGCTGGACTTCATTTGTTCTACAAACATTGTTGCAGATTCATTTCGGACCTCCTTCTTTTGGGCAGGGATGGTGGGTTGTTGGCCAAAGTTGAGGATGAAGGGGGATACTCTGGTAGCGCTTGTTGTCTGGAAGTTGTGTGCGAATTCTGCTATTGCCAGCCAATCAGCCCAATCCGTCTGTCAGTGGTTTACGTATATTCTTAGGTATTTCTCTACCTCTTGATTGATCCGCTCTGTTTGTCTGTCTGTTTGTAGGTGGTATGCCGTGGACGGGTTGGCTTCAATTTTTAGGAGGGCATATAGATCCTGCATAAATGATGACACGAATTGGGGTTCTCGGTCCGATATCACCTTTTGGAGCATTTCATGTAATTTGAATATGTTGTCTCGGAATGCCATTGCTACCCCTTGTGAGGTGATCGTATCAGTGACAGGGATTAGATGTATCATTTTAGAGAATCGGTTGACTACCACTAGGATGGCGTTTTTCCCTTGTGATTGTGGTAGGGGTCCGATCAGGTCGACGGAGATAATCTCCCATGGTGTTGATGGGACCTCATTTGGGTGTAGTGGTGTTGCCATCACTGTAGTTTTTGGTTTGACTTTTTGACAGGCGTCACAACCTTTCACATACCCTTCTACATCTCTTCTCAGAGAGGGCCAATAGTATTCGCTCATGATTAGATCTCGGGTTCTCCAGACTCCAGGATGGCCCGCGATCAGGTGGTTGTGGTTGGCTTGGATGATTTCCTCTCTGAGTTTGGCATCATTTGGGTGTAGATTAGGTCCTTCCATCTTACCAGCTCGTCTTTCCTTGTCCAGGGCGACTCAGCCTTTTCAAGCCCCTCTTTCGCGAATTGTTCTAGCTTATATTGTAGCTTTTTGATGCGATCGAGGATGCTTGTTGAGGCGACAGCCTTTATTTGAATTGGGATGGAAGGACACACTGCAGCCACGTTACCACCCTCGTTCAGGAAGAGAGAATTGGGGAGTAGGATCTGTTGTTTGTTATTGGTGTTTACCCCCTTCTCATAATCTGGCCTCCTGAACAGAGGGTCTGCTGGGTTTGTTTTGCCTGGTCTATAGTTGAACAACAACTTATATTCCTGGACGATTTGTTGCCATCTGGCTTGATGGCAGGAGAGGTCTTGTGGCTTTCAGAAGAACTCAAGATTCTTGTAATCCATTAGCACTTCAACAGGGTGGACCGCTTCGAGGAGGTACTGTCGTCATTCTTGGAGGGTGAAGATGATGGCTAGCATTTCAAGATCCGCAGTATGGTAGTTCCATTCTGCATCATTGAGGGATCTCAATATGAATGCCACTAGGTGCCACACTCCTTCTTGCTTCTGTGATAGGACTGCGCCTACTCCGATTCCTGATCCATCAGTCTCTATTCTGAACGGATCAGTGTCTGTCAGCATTGCTAGAGCTGGGGCGGTTGCTATTGTCTCTTTGAGTTGTTCGAAGGCTTGTTGGCATGCTGGTGACCATTTGAACTCCCTTTTCACTGAGGTGAGGCTGCTTAGGGGGTGGGCGATTTGGGCGAAGTTCTTCACGAATCGTCTGTAGAAGTTAAGGAACCCTAGGAAGCCTCGCAGTGTCTTCTTCGAAGTCAGTACGGGCCAGTCTTTGATTGCTGCCACCTTCTTATCGTCCATCTTGACCTCATTTTGAAATACTATTAATCCTAGGAACTTTGTTTCTTGTACCTCGAAATCGCATTTGTCGTGTCTGAGGTATAGGTGGTTGTCTCATAGGATTTGTAGTACCTTCCTAACAACCTTTCAATGTTCCTCAAGGGTCTTCGTGAAAATCATGATGTCGTCTATGTAGACCACTACGACTCCTCAATTGATCAGGTCTCAGAACAGCAAGTTCATCATGGTTTGGAAGGTGGCTGGGGAGTTGCATAACCCAAAGAACATTACCAGGGGTTCGAATAGTCCCCGGTTAGTTCTAAATGTGGCCTTCCACTCGTCTCCCTTGGCCATCCGTACGTTATTGTATCCCCATCTCATGTCGAACTTGGTGTAGTATTTGGCAGACTTGAGTTTGTCCACTAGTTCAGTGATCAGGGAGAGCGGGTACTGGTTTCATCTCATAACCTCATTTAGTTTCTGGTAGTCTTGTACGGGTTGGAGGCGGCCATCCTTCTTTTTAATGAAGAAGAAGGCCAAGGTGAAGGGCGACTTGGATGGGTGGATGCGTCCTGACTTCAGGTTTTCTTCGAGGAATTTGTCTAACTCTTCTTGCTCCCCGGGGTTTAGCGGGTAGACTTTACAGTCCACTGTATGGTCTCCCAGTAGGAGCTTGATAGCGTGGTCCCATGGTTGCCTTGGGGGGAGTTCGTCAAAACTCTCCTTGGCGAATACGTCAGTGTAATCATGTACGTATTTGGGGGCCGCTTCCTCAAAGGTTTTTTTCTTCTTGGTTACAAAGTCTCGGGCCGCTATGTCTGTTGCCGTATTACGGAAATAACTTTCCATATCAAGTTTGAACAACCGATCTCCATTGTGTGGGATGAATTCGGTGTCCTCTTCGTTGTTGTTGTTGCAGCTTTCCAAGCGAGGCATGTGGTCTCCCTCACATCAGAATGAGATCCGTCCCGTCTTCCAGTTTATGTCAGGGTTGTGGGCTTTCAGCCAATCATGTCCTAGGAAGATGGTGTTTGGACCTAAATTTGTGACAACAAGGGCCAGTTGTTCTTTGTGGTCCTTGATTTGCATCTCGATGATAACGAACTTCTCAATTTTTCCGAATTGGTTCAGGGACCCGTCAGTGTTGTACACAGGCATGGGTCATGGGAGAGTGTGGGTTACTACCCCCTTCTCAGCCATGAATCTCTCGTGTATTGACGACCCAGTACAACCAGAGTCAATCAATGCTGTAATCTCTGCGCTTCTTCTGTCGGACATCCTGAGAATTACGGGAATTTTGAGGGAGTTTCATTCCTTTCTTACCGATGCCTTCTTATACTTGGGGGGTTTCTGAAGATCCCTCAAGATCCAGTGTGCATCAGAGTCACTCATCTGTTTTAGATCCGTGAGTAAATCAGGTGTAACTTCGGCTCTTCTGGACTCGTGAATGAACGACCTTAGGTATCCCAGATTTCTGGTGGTATCTGGGTTTTCCATTTGGGCATTCATCCACCTGATAGTCTAGGAGTCCACCGTGTTCATCCAGTAGTGGTTTGAGTTCCAGCTTCTTTGGTTCTTGATGGAAGGGCACTCTACAGCCTCATTATCACCTACCTTAGAAGTTCCGGTGCTGCTGAACCCCTTGTCCGCTCGTTGCGTCTCATCAAGCAATTTTACTTCTTTTATGGAGGGAGTTGATATTTTTTTGAGGATTAGTTGGGCTACACAGTTGCCTGCTTTGGCTACGAATTCCTCGTTTGAGAAGTTAAATAACAGAATCTTCACTTCCCCTCTGTAATCACTGTCTATCACTTCTGCTCCCATGGTTAGCTTCTTTTTGACGGCTAACCCACTTCTTGGTGCAATTCGGCCATAGTGGCCTGGTGGGATTTTCATAGACAGTCCTGTTGTTATCAGGGCCTATCCCTTCGTGGGGACTACTGTGTCTTCCGAGGCGTACAGATCATACCCAGTTGCACCCGGGAATCCTCACACTAGGAGCAGTATTTCCTTGTTGGTCCTAACGACCTCCAACGTGGTCGTGGGGAGGTTCACTCAGTTGATCTTATCAATCTCATCATTTCGTGACAGAATCGTATATCGATTGCTTTGTTGTACAGGTACAGGCGACAATGACTTAATTGGTACAGTAGAGTGACTGGTATCTACTGTACAGACTGAAAACCCGATCCAGAGTCCATATTCTCTTCCATGACTTCTGTGATTGTGGCCTGAGTTTCCTGCTCAGGCAATTCAGTGGCATTCATCAAGGCACAGATTTGAGAAAACTGTTGGGGAGAGATGATTTGGCCGTTCCACTCAACTGCTCGTGCTCTCGGGCCATGCAGACGCAGGGGGTGCTCTTGGCAGGGCCAAGGCTTACCACACCTCTGGCATATTCCCACAGCACATGCCTTATCAAGCTCCATAGGAACTCCATGTCCTGGGAACACACCAGGTGTGTTCGGGTGGGGGGCTGCAGTGGCAGTAGGAGGAGGTCCGTCCAGCAGAGTGTACTGCATCTGAGGCCTTCTCAGGATGAACCTTTGGGGCATAGGGTTGGGACAGGCCATCTGGTTCCGCTCTTCTTGTTCCCTGAGGATCTCCTGGGTTTTCTGTAATGCCTCTTCCTATTCAAAGAGGTCCTCAGAGTCGATGAGGGCATGATTGTTGTCCTCGGCGTGGTTCACCAACGTCTGACGGGCACATCGGCAGATCTGATCCACTAGCAACCTCCCGTTCGCTATGATATCATATTCCGCTTCATCCACGTACTGATAGAGTTTGGTGAAAAAATCTTCCACCAAGTCATTCCCTTGTCTTAGTGCGAAGAGCTTGGTTTGAGCCTTGCGCTTGAGGCCTGCTGGTTGGAACGCTCACTTCAGATTGGCCTCGAACATAGAAAATTCCTGATGTTCGTCGATTTTTCATCTTATCTAGAGATCTGCCCACCACCCAGTGGGGTTCTCTTCTTTCATGTACGACGTCGTGATCAGGATCTTCTGTCGGCTGGATGGCTCATTTTCGAACCCCCTCATATAGATGGTCACTTGCCGCCACCAGGACTGGAATTTTTCCTTATTGCCTGTGTAAAAGTCGGGTTTGGCATAAATAGATTTCTCGAGCTTCTGATCCCTTTCGGGGTGGCGAATTGGTTCATTGGGGCAGAATGGCACACCACACGGCTGCCCTTCGCTGGATGGTGGTGAGGGGGGAGGAGGTGGATCACCTCTCAGTGGTGGTTTCACTGATGGGAGATTTGTCGGTGACCTTCGGAGGTAAAGAGGCAGCATGGGTTTGTCAGGGTTGTCTCTAATATAGTTGTATCTCCAGGACAGGTATTTGAAGTCAAGGTGTGCCTCATCTGCCTGTTCTGGTGTGAAGGTGGGCGCCGGGTTGTAGGGTGGCATCATGGGGCAGACGACTGGGTGGCTCACAGGTTTGGCAACCGGAGTTTTGCTTGTTCCCTCCATTGGTATGTCTTCGATTACTTCCGAGAGCGACTACATGGTGAATGTGGAGACCCGCTCCGGTTGAGGCGACTGGACTTCAATACATGAGGGGGGGTGAGCATACAGGAATGGGATCCCTTGTTTAGACATATCTGGTGGGGTGACGGAGGGTTGACTTTGGACGGAGATAAGGGAGGTATTGTCCTATGGGGGCATCTTCCCGTAGGAGGTCATAGCGGTACCAATAGATAATTTTCTGTTTCTTTTTATAGAGGACCCGGGCTTTCAAATGAGCTGGTGGAGGAAGCCTCCATATGGGCATCCCACTGGTCCCACGCTGCTTGCAGAATAAAGGCATTGTTGTAACGGTGGAGGGTGAGGATAAGGTTTTGGAAGATTTTGATGACTACCCTGACCAGGTTTCAGTGAAGGCGGCGGAGTATTTGGCACAGTTTGCTAAAAGGGAAACCTCTGGTTTTCCAGCGGCAAACAGAAGTCGACAGAAGGGAGGAACCGGAAGAGCTTTACTACAGCTCAAGGGAATACTGCCCTCATCAGTCATGACATCACAGGTGATCACGAGAATCTGGGTTCACCAGCGTAGAACCAACACGGACCGCTAGGCACTCAGCGGACGACGGGGGCTAGTGCACTATGCCCGGTAGCAACTTTATCCTTATTTATAACAGCGGATGACCGTATGAATACAGTGGGCGCGGTTGTAGTCTGCCCTCAATTTATCTCCAAGGAGGAGAGATTTCCCTTAAGTCTGGGATCTGACTAGTGCGCTATCGCGAAGAGCGACGACACGGATGGGTGGACGCGTTGCCCAGGGAATAACCCCATACAAGCTGAATACGAAGGAGGGTGGGATGAAGTAGACAGCGACGCAGTGAAGTGCACATCAACAGGCGAAGTTGATAAGTATAATGACGAAGAGAGGGCGTCGGGAGTCGAGATGACTGGCGACGAGATAGTTTCAGAATTATGAAAAGACCACAAATGACAAGAGTCACTAAGAGTGATATTCAAGTCAAAGAAATGGAATTCCAAAACTGGAGAATACAAGTGAGGGATCGACTACTTATATACTGTCACTACGCATGCATGGACCATGTTTAGGGTCAGCATGGAAGGTCGTAGAATGATTATGTAATGGTGACGTCATGGGAAATAAGGTAAGGAATTAAGCGGATGAGTGGTGGGGGTGAGATTAATGGATCTGACGCATGGGGTGATGAAATAAGGTGAGATAAGATAAGATAAGATAAGATCCCTTGCACCCAAGCAGATGCATTGAATCCCGGTGTTCGTTTTAGCAAAGGGAAAACCATTGAAGGAAGACAGGAGTTTCATATAAGTATCTCTTAGAAGGATGTCGCTACTAAGGCCTTGTTTCGTTTCACTGCTCATTAAGGCCCAGGCATTTTTGTTGATACTTGTGGCACATCTCATCATTTCTACCAACACAAACAGCCACTCTATGGTCACTCTCTTCAAGCTCTATCCTGGTTTCAAGATCAATGAATTGATTTCAAGTGACCATATCATCCAGCATGAAGGTAACAATTGCTTGCACATTAACTACCTCAAGCACAAAGCCTAAAGGTGCCCCCCATTTCCTTTCATACTTCATCATATTTTTTTGTCTTGTCTACTGTATCATGTTATTCATATCTACTTCATTTCCATTGCACCTTTTTTGCATCACCATTGCACCTCCCTTGCATTGTTGATCTTATCTCTAGTTACAGCACAGCTTAGTTACTGGCATGTTAGTTATAATTTGTTCACAATACATGTTGCTTTTTGATTACATGACAACTTTTTGACCTCAGTGAAAATTCCTCCCCTCAAGGCACAGCCACCCCCGTCGTCACCTGACGCAGAAAGGTCGCTTTGGTCTCGCCGGCGGGTCGGAGTTTGAATTATAGGTCGATAGGTCCTGATTGGTCGGATTGGTCACCCCTGCGCATGCGGGGCATGCAAGACAGATTTTGGTGTTCCGAGGGTGGTCATTTCCAGATCCGGCAAGTCACCCCTTGGGGCTTTTCGGCAAGCCGGAAGGAATGACCAATTTTTCACGACTTGAACTGAACTTCAGGACAAAATGTTCAAACTTTAGATTGTACACCATATCATTCTCCATTGAGCTCGTCTGTCCGACTATCCAGCCCTATATGCCAATATTTGAGCAGAGCAGAGTGTCAACGATCTGGCATATTCCGCATACTGGACTGTAATGATACAGCGCAGCACTTCCATGTCGCTCCCCACTTCGTCCTTGACATGACAGACAGGGTTGGGTACTTATTAGCAGTTTAGGAACGGGAACATTTCCAAAACTGCTCCACACGAGTAGCAATACAACGCGGTTCACCAAGTGTTACATCCTCAATGCGTCGCGATCTGTCAATATTGTCGAGGGCAAGCTATCTTGATTGAGCTGGACGTGGTTTAGCCCAATGCTGAATTCAAGTTAGTTTTAATATTTTTTTTAAAATAGAAATCCGTTGTGGTCCGTGTTTCTCGCCTAGGACTCATCGAGGCTTCCACCTTGATCACCAAGGATACACAAAGTGAGGTACATCATTGCCCACCTACGGAAGCGCATGTGCGTTCTTACCCGCGAAGGACTCAGCACTGGATCTTGCCGTGAAAACGACCCACCATGACCAGCCCCCGACTACCCGACCATTCTGACTACCTCAGATCCGGGCTGGCCTACAGGTACTGTCGCAGTCAAAATACAAATGACAGCGCTCGTGCTTCTACTGTGATAATGTAGTCCGCACAGACCCCACGGTGTGGATTACACGAGTAATATCAAGTAGGTGTTGTTGGCGTAGCAAGTTCTACAGGACATGCATCTGACACGACAGCCTTTTCGCCTGTTTTCAAGACTAGCTACAAACCCTCCTCCACTGCCGTAGGAGTCGGGGAAAATCGACAGTCCGCGAAGTTCCCTACTACTTAGGATCAGGCTTCGTTTTTGACAGCCCATTCTCCGATCATAGTCCCCGTATGCCTTGTGGAGTCGACGAGCAATAATACTTGACATGTCTCCTCAGAAGGTAGTATCTGACGCCGGAGACTCCAGGCTCCGGAGCGATCACCATCAACGTCGTCTGGTTCTTCCCGCGACGTGGGTGAATCCAGTGGAAGTGAGGTTCTTTCGATGGCATACAATAGCCTGGCCCATCAGACTCCCACCGCTGCCATCCTATTAATCTTCGTGGTGTACGTAATACCGATACATCTTGAGATGAACGAACATCCATTGACCCAGTTGAATGTTGTTTCACGTAGAAGTATCCCGGACCATTGGTCCAGTCGCGAGGCAGAGTAGAATTACCTTCATACTACTCAAGCATTGGTAACGAAGTCGACTTCTCGAACCGAGGGAAGTCCCGAAATGCAAACCCGTTGACATCGGCAAATTTGGCAAGTGTTCGCCGCCTGTGCTAGAAAGAGTGCTGGATTAGGAACATGGCCGCCAAAAGTCCACCGGTACCCATTTTCCGATACAGGGAATACTATTGACGTGACATCGTGTCCGATGGCATACAGATCCGGGACGTTTTCTCCATTCATGATCAAACGTCATATGTATATGCAACGCGGTAGCAATCAAACTTTGCAATCAGATGCGGCACGAGTGGACAAGAGTTAGCTAGCTTCGCGGGCAACCGGTAACCCTGACCTCATATTCGGTCTCTCGGAGAAGCAGACAGACTCGGACGCGACGTGTGGTTAGATAAACTGCATTCCGACGGATTGATGGACTCCGTTGACTACTACTGCCTCAGTTCGGGACGGAAGTATACTGACGGTATCGGTAGTTCATTCGACTAGAAGCACACGTTCGTATATCTGCATCAACTCTAACCTTTTAGGTAGTTTATTTCCTGTGTTCCAGCACTGAACCACGTCCATATTCTGCCTTAACGGGATTACCATAGAAAGGAAGGTGATTGTTCCAGCTCTACAAGGGTACATTGCGCCTCCTGATACGTGAATGTCGGTGTCGTTATCTCCGAACAACTGTAACAGAAGGAGACCATGGAGATGCTCCTCGCAGTGTGAAGAAGTAACGTCGATATCCATTTGTTGCATCCAATGATTTTGTGCATCCCAACGAAGTTCAAGATGGGACATGGAGTTATCGTTGAATGTTTTAACGCCTGTTTCTGATCGTTCTGATCGATAATTTCCAATAACCGAAGCTGACAACTTGACAATTCCTTTCAACGACAATCTAGGTTCCTATTCCGTCGGCGCTCAAATGTCCGCTGACGTTTGGTGAATAGACTGACTTCCGGTTCCTGGTGCCTCAGCCGTTGGCTGTTCACCAGCCCTTTGCGGCCCTCACCTTCTGATACAGCAGTGGCGAGTTGGCCACGCACCCACACCTCCGAATCGTTCCGATCACAGGACAAAGTGATAGGCGACGCGATTCTGCAAAGTTGTAAAAAAATGGATGACCTCGGGATGACCAGAGCTGCACGCTCAATTGCCTTTGCGATGTACCAAAGCTGGCGAATCATCCCTGTAGTAGGCCGCGAGCTTGAGCAGACCATGAATATTGGATTGCATAGCCCAAGGCCGCCTGCCGATCGTCTACGAACACGCGTCGAACTTGATGGGTCTTGTATGAATGCAGCATGGCCGTCAGGGGTTTGGAACCCCCCTGACACGGTTGCTACTTACGAGGGAAATGAACGGCATTTATCTTGCCGACTCGCAAAATCCTCCGTCCTCGGGCCGGCGGGATTGGTACAATTCGTGTCGTGTTCTCAGCCCGATAGTTTTGGCTCAGTCAACCACTGATGGAACTGAATTAGGCGATTTTTTGCGGGGGCCATGAAAAGTGTTTGACAGCACTCGCGGGATGACACAATGAGGCTACACATAATATTTGCACCGCACATCCGCCGATGACCGAGATAAGGGTATGCTCACCAATGGCTGTATATGTGCTGTACAATGTGCCATTGGACGTACTGTTGTGAATACGGTGCTGCGCAAACCACAGACGTGCATTCGTGCAATGTCAAAGTAGTGGAGAACTGAGGCTCGTCTTGATCGGTTTCATTAATAAGTGGTTAGTGGACGTATTGGTCTTCCTAGAAAGCTAGGTTAGCTGTGTAACTGAAAATTTGTGGGTAATTCCCTCGGTGCTTTTCGATCGAGAGAAGGGGGTTGGGTGATTGCGGTATATGCGGCGAACTCGTGAAAAATGGAAATGTGGAACATGAAGGACTCCAGGCAGTCGGTCCAGGAGTTGAAGGGACTAGAAACAAATTATGGACTGACGGAGTGTTTGGATCAAGGCACCAGAGATGGCCCTCTTAGTGTATCAGGGTCAACAGGCGGAGGGAGGTCCAACGGCCAGGCACATGGGTTGGCGTAACACAGGTGTTTCGACCCACGGTGTGTGCCACTTGCCCAGAGTTCGGAATGATGGTGGGATGTCGGGTGAGTACGAGTGTATTGTGGGCGGTGCCACGGGCAACTTGCAGGATGGTCAATTTTGGCTGCGTGCTCGCCACCAGGAGAGGGTTTGCTGATCCACGCGAACCAGCGCCTCTGCAGAGCATATCGACGGTATGGTTGGACGAGGCTGAGCTGCATAATGAAAAGAAGGCAATTCGATTAATGGGAGAGGCGACCCTCGGAGATAGCGATGGGAGTTATATCATCCCCTCCCCCTCCCCTCCCCTTTCTGCCAGGCACGGTGCAATTGAACGGTGGGCCACCCCCTGCGTTGCCCCTGCGTGCCTCTGTCTGTGTCGACCGAGAAAAACATCACAGACCAAAAAAGGAATATCCCAGCACGAAAAAAAAAAGGACGAAAAGTGTCAGGAACTGGACGTGATGTGCCTGAACGATCTGATTGGTCGAGCGCAGATCCTTAGCAGTCACGCTCTCAGTCCTCCCACCGCACCAGGTCCTTTCTCCCTCCCCCCTCCTCGATCCTCCCCCGTCGCACTCCCTGTGCGCTCCACGTCGCGCCAGCCGTCCTCCTCGTCCTCCTCGACGCACCTACCCCACTCACCTCCCCGTCTTCTCCCCGCCCCCTGTAGACGCTCATTCGAACGATGGCGCGCAGGCCTACTTCTTCGGCTGGTGGCTCTCGCCCCTTCACTTCCTCCGGCCTTCGTCAACCCGCCTCCCCCGGCGCGTTCGACCACGGTCACCATCCCTACGACAACACTTACTTAGAAGAGGAGGAGGAAGAGGAAAGTGATACCGAGGACCTCTTCGCATTTCTCCCACCCTCGACTGCAGATCAACAGAGAGACACACAGAAGCTCCACCCTCAGGAGCTTCGCCACAACCCACCCCCATTTCCCCATCTTGTCGCCACCGCCCAACCTCCAGATGTTCCGTCCGTCCCATACCCGTCCCCGACCTTCGATCCGTACGCCCGTTTTCCCGCCGATGTAGCTGGGCCTTCCAGTCTTTTCTCCCCCCACATATCGAATATACCTGTCGAGAGTCCACCCTCCACCATTTCCCAGCATGCCAGCAGCGACCCGTATCGTATGCGAAAACTCAGCACTGCCCGCGCCGCAACAGCCGAAACCAGACGTTCTGGGGCCAGCGCCATTAGTTCACGGGAGATCCATGTCGACCTTCCCTCTAGTCCCCCAGAGAAGACCCTCGAAGTCGACCCACCTGCATCATCCCGGCGAAAACGGAATCTGTCTTCTACCATAGTTGATGATACCGCGACTCTCGACCTCACACCGAGCATGTTGGAGGAAGATAGTCGAGACGGTTCGATCAAGTACGTTGCCTCGTTACCGTCCTTCTTTTCCCCTCACAGTTATAACTAGGATGGAGTTTGACTTCGATGCCGTCAACGAAGAGGATAGCCCTTTCCCAGAAGTCCGGGCATCTGTCTCCAACATCGATGACCCAGAAATGCCAGTAATGACCTTGCGCATGTGGGTCATAGGTCTAGTACTCTGCATGATCGGCGGGTTAGTCTATTCACCGTCCATTTTAGCCGTTTCTTAATTTTCGCAGATCATTGAATGTCTTCTTCAACTTCCGACAACCGGCCCCGAGTGTCTCGCCCCTTGCGCTTCTGATCATGAGTTATCCCATTGGCAAATTCTCCGCCTTTGTCCTCCCAATCACTACTTATCGACTCCCTCGATGGCTTGGTGGGCTAGAGTTCTCCCTGAACCCCGGCCCTTGGAACATCAAGGAGCATGTCCTCGTCTACATCATGGCAAACGTGGCCATTGGTCCACCATACGCTATCAATGCCATCGTCGTTACCCAGATAAACTACCACATCCCGGTCGACTATTGGTTTAGTGTGCTCCTGGTCGTCGCCACGCAGCTCACAGGTTTCGGCCTTGCTGGCTTGTGCAGACGATTCTTGGTGTGGCCCGCTGGCATGGTTTGGCCTCAAAATCTCGTGACTTGCACACTGCTGAACACTCTGCACGCGGAAGACGACGAGGCACCCAGTGGTATTACTCGTTATAGATATTTCCTCCTGGTCTTGGCGGGTTCTTTTTTCTTTTTCTTCATTCCCGGTGAGTAGTTGTCTCGTTTATGACCTTGGAAAAATGCTCATGTTGTGTCAGGATACCTTTTCCAGGCTCTTTCGGTGTTTTCATGGATATGTTGGATCTTCCCAAACAATATCCCAGTCAATCAGATGTTCGGCGTGAGTTCCGGGTTAGGGATGAGTATCCTCACTTTCGACTGGTCTCAGATTATGTGGATCGGCAGCCCACTGATGTATCCATGGTGGGCTGAAGCGCATATATTCGTTGGCTTCGTGCTTTTCTTCTGGATAGCCACGCCGTTGATGTATTACACAAACGTACTGGCTCTTTCTTCATCGAAATTTGTCATGCTAACTTCTGATTCACAGGCATGGGACCTCGCATATTTCCCCATCAACGATGATAGCCCATACGACCGCTTTGGGCAATACTATAATGTTTCCCGCGTATTAGACAGCTCAAATCGCTTCAACGCCACGGCATACGACGAATATTCCCCGTTATACCTGCCAGCAACTTATGCCATGACATACGTCCTCGCGTTTGCACTTTCAACCTGTGTGCTAGTCCACACTGCCTTGTATCATGGTCGTAGCGTGATAAATGGAATGAAGAGGATTCGCGTGGAACCGGACGATATCCATGCAAAACTGATGCGCAACTACCCAGAGGTGCCCGATTGGTGGTACATCGTGTTTTTCGTTGGAAATTTCCTCTTAATGGTGCTTGTTGTCGAGGTACGTAAGAGTATGGTTGTTCCGGTCCTTTGTTCCTTATTCTATCGCCTCAGGTATGGCACACTTCTGTGCCTGTGTGGGCTCTGTTGTTAGCAGCGTGTTTGCCAGTATTATACGTGCTACCTTCAGGTTTCATCTTCGCAATGACTGGCCAAGGGGTAAAGGCTCTATTTTTTTTGATGTCACTCTGAAGCTTATTACATTCTTTAGATTTCGTTGAATCTGCTAGCTCAAATCATTCCAGGTACACTTTTAGCTGGTAACCCCGTTGCAAACATGGTGCATACATGATCGAACGCATCATCTCACTCCCCTTTGCTGATAATTCTCGTAGATCTTCAAGGCTTACGCGGTGCAGACACTGTTGGAAGCGACTTCGTTCGTTCAGGACTTAAAACTAGGACATTACATCAAGGTACCTCCACGATCGACGTTCTGGGGTACGACATACTACGTTTTTCTGCGAAACATTCGCAGTCTGACAATATCCGACAGTGCAGGCTGTTGGGACACTGCTTGCTTCATTCGTCCAAGTTGGCGTGAAGCAATGGATGTTTAACAATGTCAAGGATATCTGCTCTCCAACTCAAGCAAGCAACCTTACCTGCCCACATAATCAAGTGTATTTCACAGCATCGGCGATTTGGTATGCATTATCATTGTTCTCCCGACGGTGTGTTTATCCCGCTTGTTCAAGGGGCCTCATCGGGCCTACACGGCAGTTTGGTCCCCACTCACTGTATGAGGCTGCGTTGTATGCAATCATCGTCGGTGCCATTCTACCTCTCCCTTTCTGGCTTTGGCAACGACGGTATCCCAATTCTTGGGTCAAATTCGTGAGCACCCCGGTGATTCTCAACGGTGTGTCATATATACCACCTGCTGGTGGTATCAATTACTCCGCGTGGTTCGCGACCGGGTTTGTATTCCAGTACCTTGTGCGAAAGCGGAATTTTGCCTGGTGG
>JBBPQZ010000267.1:0-19062 GCA_038092795.1 Boletus rubissimus
CGGGTCTTGATCCATCGTATTTGTTGTCTAACCTACTCACTTGATCGAGAGCGTGAGGTCGCTGGCTATGTAGGCCGCTTTTGCCGCTTGAGGACGTAGAATGAATCCTGTGGTGGGAATGAGAACTCAGAAGATATCCATCAGTGATGGCAAAGTATATTCCTATCTGGCTAGCTCGTCAGTGTCGATGGTCCAGCCAACGTCACGAGAGAGGTAAATGTATTGGCTATATGGTGCGTAAATGTCCAAGCTCGAGGGAGCCCGTGAAGTACTATGGTAATTCGTGGATCTTCCCAGTTCACCGGAATATCGCAGCAAAGTTCCATCCTGCCATGGATCCCGATAGGACGCATCATGATAAAACAATGTCGTGTGTTCGATCGCACTGGCGCGCATACCGCGTGCGTAAGATCCGCTTCCAATAACTCAGCATAGCACTTGAGAACAATCCCTGGCAATTATATAGTTTTCATCCGGATGTCTGCGAAGCGGTCTGCTTGGACTAGGGAACCTGTCGTTGAGCATTCGATAGCCCACTGCTAGCATCAACAAGGTTGTGTGTGAATGCAACCATTCCAGTTCGGTAAAGACACGTAGGAAACGCGAGAACATACAGACGTACGTTCATTTATTTTATGGACAACATTCGTCTTGAATTTGAGTGCACCATTTTCAAGAACGCGTTGGGATGTACGCGTACTTTGTGTGAGGTATCTTGTGAGTTGATCTGATGCGGACCGCCCACCCATCTGATTCCCGTCAATGGCAAAGACTCGAGAAAAGTTGACTCCTTGTAGCGCCAAAGACAAGCAAGCAGACCATATTGAGAATGACGACACGTGGTTATGGAGCAACACCGTGCACCACAGGCCTGGGGTCAACCGAAACACTTTGTTCCTTGACACTTTGACGTCGACGATTGTGTACCATCAGTGAGGATGTCGTCAACAAAAACTGGTGCGTAGCAGCTCCGAAGAATGATTGAGGAATGCTGACAATTCAGTAAGACCGAACGATAGTACTTGACACCGGTAGCTCTGGTCAGGTGTGGGCAGTTGCATTCCAGCCCGACGGAAAGCATCTTTTGTGCGGTAGTGGTGATGGGATTCAACGATGGCGACTTACGGACGGTAAACGGGTCGGAAAGCAAACGGGAATGATCGTATATGCCATTTCTGTATCGACGGATCACAGGTGGGTAGTGTGTGGGAAGAGCGAGGGGGCGAGTGTGTGGGACGCGGAGCTGCGCAAAAAGGTCATCGACGTGGAGGGAAAAAACTTCGTGGCTGTTGTCGACATTTCTGCGGATTCGACTAGGTTTGCCACCGGGACTGGCACCAGTGCAAACATCTCGGACAGGCAGGCGAGCGTTTGGAGCCTCGCCACTGGGAAGAGACTCGTTGGCCCACTCAAGCATGACAATTATGTCAATGGAATTAGATTCTCCCCTAGTGGCGAGCATATCGCCACTACCTCTCGTCTGCACGCTATCCGGGTATTCGACAGTCACAACGGTAACGAGATCATCTCCATCATGACTGACATACCCGCATGGGGCCCGGCCACTCCGCTTGCATGGTCAAACAACGGTCAGCAAGTTTTTGCCACATCGAGCGACAACAGAATCAGGTGTTTCGATGTCTCCATCGGCTCTCGACTCGCCGACTCGCAGGTTCTCCATGATGGCGATGATAGCCAAGTCCACTCTATCATTGTAGCTGCCAATGGCAAATTCATCACCACCTTTACACCTCATTCAATCTCATTCCTCGACACATCGACACTTACTCGGATTGACCCTGTCGTTGAGAACAGTGAAGAGATACGGTCTATTTCCATCTCCCCGGACTGTAGCCGCCTTGCGACTGGACGACGTGACGGGAAAGTTGTCGTTCGTGCTCTCAAAGATGTCCTTCCCGATTTGTATGGTCCTTTTCCCAGTGTAAGTATTTGTACATGTCGAATAAGCTTCATTCCATCACCCACGTTGACAAATTGCATAGGTATCTACTGGCAAGGAAGTACAACAAGACGCCCAGCCTTCAGCTTCAGTCTCGAGCGGCCACGACAATCAACCCCCCGATTCCGCTCTGGTAGGATTTGACATTCCGCTACCGAAAGAACCGCGCTGACTTCTTCATTATGTACAGGAGGATCCCGGGAAATCGAGTCTACTCGAGTCCGAGGGCCACAGTGGAGACGGTGACACTGATCTCCTTGACGTATGAGTTCGTTCTTTTCCCCTTCATAGCGAATTCTTACGATAGTATAGGTCGAGGTGCCGTCGGGCGCACCCGGTCCTTTGTTCGACTATGACGAGGTTGGTGATCAGTGTTATTTTTTTTCTTGCTTTCGTGTTAACGTTGCTGGAGCCACCCTCCCCGACCTCCTCTGCTCATCCCCGGGAGGACGAGTTACTGTCGGTTGGCTCATCATCACAATTGTCGGATGCCCCACCGACAACGTCCCCTCCAGAGGCGCGTGCAGAAGAAAATATAGACACTATCGAGCCACCTCAAGGCCCTTCGATATTTAAAAAGTGGCTACAGAGGAAGAGTAACAAGGATCCGGCTTTACATAAGCCAAATCGACTTTCCAGCAAGACGCGCAAGCCTGCCAATCGTCGTTCTCCTTCTCACTCACCAGCGAGAGTTGATGAGGGATCCTCGTGGATAGCTGCAGGTCAACGTAAACCAGTGAGTGCACTTCCTTGATAGATGATCGGACGAGGAGTGTCTAACGTATCATTCTAGCGAATGGTCGCGACAGCTTTTCAAAGACCAAAGGTTCGTTGTGCTTCGAGGTTATATTCGCATGGACCTATCATACGTCACAGCGTAAATCGGCTGCCAAGGCTGCTGTTGCCAGGCATCCGAACACGGACACCTTGCGCAGCGGGCAAGGTGCTGCAGATCCAAAGGAGGTGAGTGCTTTCTGGTGATGGTAGAGCTCGTCACGACAGCTTACGTCCAATTAGGCACAATCAGCGAAAAATCCAGCTCAACCCTCGGCCGTGAGGAAGGAGGCAACCCCAGTGCGTTTTTCTCTCGTCACGGTAGAAACTCGTCACGACGGCTCACATCCTATTAGGTGCAACAAGCGAACGATCCATCCCCACCCTCGGCCGCGAGGATCCATGTGACGGTTCGTGTGTCTTCCTTTGGCTTACATTGTTAGATTCATAGTGGAATAGCATCAGCAAGAATCAGGCGATGCTATCGTTTCATTCAGGTTACCCGCATGGATGTTGTGTTTTCGCTCAAGTACTGAAGAAGGGACACATTGATACAAATGATGCAGTGCATTACACGCAGATACCACACAGAATCGTGAGTATATGGACATCGCCCATGCAGTTCTTTGACTCCGTATGACCCCGCAGCCGTATTATGAATCTTGATATACCCGTCCATGATCGAATATTGAGCTCGCTAGGATATTTACTCAACAGTCGCTGATGAAGCTTTGAAGTCTATACACACACGTACACGGATGTTGGGACTGGAGGACAGTATCTGATCGAGTCTACTCGTTCCAGGAACACCGTCCACATTGATGAACTCCTCGCATTGCCCCTCCCCTCCCCTCTGATGCCGATGACAGGAAGGCGGACTCACAATATATTCGACACTCTCATGATCGCCGGTGACATTGGCCCACGGGGAACACGGCGGGGGAACAGGGCCCAGTCTCGTCCGACATTGTCACATGCACTATACTTGCATCGCGTTTACTTTTTGCGTCCCACAGCTTGCCCACAGCCGCAGCCACGTTCCAGTGGTGCCTGCAAGTACATATATTGTTCCGACATGGACTGTCATGCCAAGATTGGTGGGGAGCGGGGGAAAGAAAGCATCAATTATATACGCATCTTTGGAGTCGCGGGCGCGTGTACACTCTCAAACGACGGCGCCTAATACCGAGTCATTCGCCTGCCCATCCCCCCTCAGGAATGTATCCAAATAGACATGCCTGTCGACCCCACATTCTTCGCCTGTATATTGGAAAAAATAACGGACCAGTGTAATATGAGAAAACGACCGAATGAGATCTAGAAACCAGATCCCATAAGTACAAGTGAAGAGTCGGCGGAAAAAAAAAGAAGAAAAGGACATGTATGATCGAGCCCAACAAACGAGAGAGCGGCCTAAAACGATGCTAAAAACGCGCCAGGGTCAGACTGAAAAAGAAAGAACTCATCAGAGAGAAGGGAAGAGTAAGTGAGACAGGTCGATGAGGATAGAAAAGACGGGTGTAAAATAATGCTGCGCGGGATTAGGGGAAATAGGATTATTAAATGAGGGACTGGCGAGCGTCGTTGCAGCGGGAACATTATCAGTGCGGTGTCGGTCTGCGAGAATGAAGATGCAGACCACGAGTAAAGACGAGGAGCTGTGATCTGCGTCTGGTGGAGAAGAAAGGTTACCGACTGCTCTTCCAGCCCGACGGTGGTACCGCCCGATTCCATGCTGGGATTTTCCCTGGCATTCTTGTTGGCTGCGCTGACGATGCCGATGGAGACATAACGCTGGTTAAATCGTGAGGTCTTCAGCTGCCGCCTACGCGCTCGCAGCACTATTGGGAGCACCATTCCCCACGTAGCTCGAGCGACAGGATGATGGCCCAAATGAATCTCCGCAGGCACTCCGTGTGCCACAGCCTCCAGCTGTAACCTGTTCGCTAAACTTGATGGAGAGCGCGAAGTCGCTTCTGCCGCTTGAGGACGTGTGGTGGGAACAAGAGGACATGCATCAGTAGTCAGAATATCCGGCCAGCTCGCCAGTACTAGTGTCGATGGTCCAGCCAGCACCACATTGTTCACAGACGCACCACCTTGTTCTCTGACATTTCTGCACTGCCGATTGTATGCCGCATTGGTGAGAATGTCGTCGACGAATACTAGTATGTATCAGTTTCGAGTGATTGGGCAATGCTGATGTATTCAGTAAGACCAAACGACAGTGCTCGACACCGGTCGCGTCGATTTCGTGTTGTCAGTCACTTTCCAGCCTGATGAAAAGCATCTTTTGGGCGGTGATGGTGATGGGATTCGATGATGGCGACCTGCAGATGGTCAGCAGGTGGGGAAGAAAATAGGAATGGTGTTATACGCCATTTCTGTGTCGAGGGACGACAAATGGGTAGTGTGTGGGAGTCGGAAATGCATGAAAAGGTCCTCTACGTGGAGAGCACAGACGAGGTGCGTGCGGTGGACGTCTCCCCTGATTCGACCAGGTTCGCCACCGGGACTGTAAGGAGAGCAAGCGTCCGGAGCATGACAACAGGGGAGAGACTCGTTGGTCCGCTCGAACATGACAAATTTGTCAGTGGAATCAAGTTCTCCCCCAACGGCGAGCGAATCGCCACTACCCGTCACGGTGGCTCGATCATCCGTATCTTCGACAGTCACAACGGCGACGAGCTCATCACAATCAAGTCCACCACGCCTTCGCGGACCCCGACCACTCCTCTTGCATGGCCGAGCGATGGTCGCCAAATTTTCGCCACATCCAGAGACAACAAAATCAAGTCTTTCGATATCTCCACCGGGTCCCAGCTCGCTGAATTGCACATTCTCGATGTCCGCTCCGATGACGGCGACGTCCCCTCTATCGCTGTAGCCGCCAACGGCAAATTCATCGCTACCTACGCACCGCATTTCATCTCGTTCCTGGATACATCAACACTTACTCAGATCGGCCCCGTCATTGAGGACAGTGAATTCATACAGTCGATTGCCATCTCCCCGGACAATAGTTATCTTGCCACTGGACAACGTAACGGGATAATCGTCATACGTGATCTCAGCAATATTCTCCCGGACTCGTACGGTCCTTTCCATGCAAGCATATGTGCCTTCACACTCCTGGCATTGTTGGATAAGCCCCATTCTGTTTCCCATGCTGACAATCTATGCAGGTATCTACTCACGAGCAAGTACAACAAGACGAGCAGCCTTCCTCCTCGGGCGATCATGACGACAAACAACCTGACTCCAGTAAGGTAGGATACTTGTCATTCCGTTACCGAAAGAGTCGGCGCCGCTGACTCATTATGTACGTACAACAGGAAGATCCCAATCCACTCGACGGCGAGACCCACAGCAAAGACAGTGATACTGATCTCCTCGACGTATGACTTTGTTCTTTTCCCCTTCACAGCGAATTCTCACGATCGCATAGGTCGAGATGCCGTCGAGCGCACCTGGTCCTCAGTTCAACTATGACGAGGTTGGTGATCACTACATTCCTTTCTTGCTTCCGTGTTGACGTTGCTGGAGGCATCATCCCCGACCTCCTCTGCTCATCCCCGGGAGGACGAGTTACTGCCGGTTGGCTCATCATCACAATTGTCGGGTGCCCCACCGACAACGTCCCCTCCAGAGGCGCATGCAGAGGAAAATCTAGATACCATCGGACCACCTCAGGGCCGTTCGATATTTAAAAAGTGGTTTCAGAGGAAGAGTAACAAGGATCCGGTTTTACATAAGCCCGATCGATTTTCTAGGAATTCGCGCAAGCCTGCCGATCGTCGATCTCCTTCCCACTCACCAGCGAGAGTGGACGAGGGACCCTCGTGGATAGCTGCAGGTCAACGTAAGCCAGTGAGTGCACTTTCTTGATAGACGATCAGATGCGGTGTGTCTAACGTATCATTCTAGCGAATGGTCGCGACAGCTTTTCAAAGACCAAAAGTTCGTCGTGCCTCGAGTTTGTATGCAGGGACTCATTGGATGTTACAGCGTAAACCGGCTGCCAAGGCTGCTGTTGCCAAGCATCCGAACACGGCGGATACCTCGCGCAGCGGACCAGGGCCCTGCGGATCCAAATGAAGCGGGCCCAGTGCGTCTTGTCTTGCTAATGATAGAACGCGTCGCGACAGCTCACGTCCTATTAGGCGCAACCAGCGAGTGATCCGTCTCAACCCTCGACCGCGGGGAAGGAAGTGGGCCCAGTGCGTCTTTTTATGCTAATGATAGCACTCGTCATGACAGCTCACATCTTGTTAGGCACAACAACCGAACAATCCAGAGTCGAGACCGCCACCTGGGAGGGTTCATCTGACGGTGCGCGTTACTTTCCTTGGCCGTATATTCTTAGACTTACGATGGATTAGCATCAGGAGGAAACAGGCAACAGCACCCTTGCGATCATGTTTCCCACGTGGTTGTTGTGTTGTCGCTCAGGTACACGAGACTGATCCCAAGTGATTCAATGCATCACGTCATGATGTAGATACCACACTGAATCATGAGTCTGGACATTGTCCATGCAGTCCTTTGAGCTCGTTGGGATATTCACTCGACAGTCCCTAATGAAGTTCATCATGACGCACACGGAGGTTGGGATTGGAGGTCAGTATCTGATCGATTCGATAGAGCTGTTAATTGCAAACCTAGAAAATTGTCAACGTTGACGAGGGGACGTCGCGTAAACCAACTTTTTGGCAAGCACGTCAAACGTCTCGACGCCCAATTTCTGTGTTCATCACCGTGAGAGGGCTCAGTGAGATCCGAGCTGCCAGTGCCCCTTGTGAACACGGGTTTGCTACAGCCTAACAGTCTAATCGTCACGTCTAGGGACACCATCCACATCGATGAGCTCGTCCTCACATTGTCCCTCCCTGATCAACCTGACGACGCTGACGACGCCAAGGAGGCATATTCACAATCTACTCGGCCCGACTACGATCCCCGCCCAGGTGAGGAGGGAACGTTCCCTGGCAGCCTACCCCGAGAAGGAAGCAACTGCTACGTACGTACGTCATATCACTAGGGCCCATGACATGCCATGTGATGGACAACGCGATCGACCGATACAACATGGCTCGAGAATCTAGGTCCCAGGTACCCGGCTAGAGGTTCCTCGGGACGGGCTCGCTACGCACTACCACCGGGGGAAATGTGCCTTTTGCTACATTGCAGTGCCTGTAAATAACGTTTTGAAATACATGCATGGGTCGGGAACCTAGACCCAGGCACTCGGCTGGATATTTGCGATGCTTGCTACGCACTACCACCGGGACCGGGGGGAGTGCCTTGGCTCTACCTTTCTGAAACGGACCGTCATCCAATCTGTCATGGGGGGAACCAGGGGGCATTCGGTGTACACTCTCAGTCTGCCCGTTTCCTCTCAAGAACACATCCAAATAAATATGCCTGTCGACCTTACATTCCTCGTTTGCATAAAGAAAGAAAAAATGACGGATGTGTAGTGCAGAGAACGACAAAAACGAAAAACGAATGCCACCATGAAACCCGACCCAAAGTCGAGTAAAAGCGTAGGAGTCGGACGAAAAACGAACAAACAAAACGACGTGTATGATCAATGTATGATCGGGTCAAACGAATGAGAGAGCGTCCCAAAATGATGCTAGAAACGCGCCAGTGTCGATGCAAGGTGAAAAGAAAGAACGTTAGAAAAATAAAGGAAGGAGCAAGCGAGACAATGGATGAGGATATAAAGAAAGGGGTGTAAAATAATGCTGCGAGAGATTAGGGGAAATAGGATTATGAAACGAGTGAGTGTGGTAAGCGTCGCTACGGCGAGGATGTACGCGTTATAAGTGTGGTGTCGGGCCACGGGAATGAAGACGCAAACAACGAGAAGACGAGGAGTTGTGATCTGCGTAGGGTGGACGTGAGAGGTTACCGGTTACCGACCACTCTTCCAGCTCGACGGTGGTGCCGCCCGATTCCGCACTGGGCCCTTCCCCGACACTCTTGTCGGCTGTCCAGACGACGTCGACGGAGGAGCAACACCTGTCACAGCGCGAGGTCTTGAGCTACCACCATACGCACTCGCAGTGCTATTGGGAACACCATTCCCCACATAGTTCGAACGAGAGTGCGAAGACCCAAACGAGTCCCCGTAGACACTCCGTGTACCCCAGCCTCCACTACCTCCAAATTCGCTCTGCGAGCTGCTGATGCCACCATAGACCGAGGTAGTGGTGCTCGGGAAGGCCACGGAACTTCTTGCCCATTGGTTGGGCGGCATGAGCATCCCCATGTTGGGCATGCCCATCATGCCCATCGGTGCCATACCCGGTCCCCCAACCATACCACCGTACACACTTCCCCCACTCCCTCCACCGTATATGCTACCCCCACCCCCTCCGCCATACACGCTCCCGCCACTCCCTCCACCATACACAGAGCCACCGCTCCCAAACCCGACATTCGAGCTGCGCTCCCATTCTTCACCGGCCATTTGCATTGCATGCTGAGCAACAGCCATTTGGTAGGCTTGCTTCGCAACAAGAAGAGCACGTTGATGTGCAGCGAGGTATGTAGGGTCATTGCTGAACTGAGGTGGAACCATCGGGGTCATGCCGCTGACCATTGGCTGCTGCCAAGCTGCCCAGCCAGGTTGTACTATTCCATTCTCCATCGTCACGTTGATCGCTGGATTGCCACCACGCGGCCCCACGTCAGAGTCGGAGTCATCATGAACCAGCGGCCCACGGCCGTTGACGATCTTGCCAAGCTAGATGTTTACCTGATTAGAAAGATAAGACCAGACAAAAACGCCAAACCAACCTCGATCGCGGCCTTGGCCTCGCTGCGTCTCCGCTCTCGCGTTTTCTGCTCACCCTTGAGATCCGTTTTTGCCCGCTCTCGACCACGGATGGGCTGCGAATCCTCAAACGTCACGCTCTGCTTCTTCGCGTGGCCCCGAGCCTTCAACGTAGAGCCCACATCACTGGCGTCGTCTTTTGACCGCACGCCAATGTCACTACCATCGCGTGGCGTGAACGGGGCACGTCCACTACTCGAGTCACCAGTAGAACTCCCCGCGGGACTCTCTCCTCGGATCGATCTGTTATGTACAAAGGGACGTTGAGGCATCAATGATGGTTGGAATCCGTGTGATAGCATTTTACTCGACATCGAGGAGGACATGGCAGATGCAAGCGCGGCGGGCGGAGGCTGCGAGCGACCCTCGGAAGCGTTGACTGCCGAGGTACGTGAGGTGGAGTGAGCGCCACCGGGCTTGTAGTCTTCCTTGACCGAAGGGGAGTCGGGTATCGAATGGATAAGAGGCACAAGTGGAATGCGAGAGGAACTCCGCGACGTCGACGACCGTGCAGCGGAAGAAACAGACACTGCGTCTGACTTGTCGTTCTCAGCAGGGGGATGATTCATCGTTGGTGCACGTTGTCGAGCACCTGTTTCAGGCTGAGGAGAAAGCGCGGGAGGAGCGGTATTGAAATAGGTTTGTGAAGTTGGTGAAAGCGACGCCGATGTCTCGGCCGTACTTTGCCTTTGAGGAGGTCGTGAGAGCACGGTGAACGATGTGGGAGGTTCACGTTCCCGGATGCGGGTAGGTACGATGCGGTCAGAGGGTGATAGCTTGTGGGCCCCGGAGGGCTGTTCTGATTCTTTATCCAGGGCGCCGACTAACCGAATGGCATTCAGGAGATCATCATTGTTGTCAGGTTCCTTGGATGTCGGAAGAGCGGGAACGTCACTGCTGGATCTGCGATGGTGCGCTGTAGATGCGGGCTTATTGACTGGTATGGTATTCTGCTTGCTCGCAGATGGGGATATGGGGGGAGAAGTCGAGGAAGAAAGTGCGAGCACCGCGGGGATAGAAAACGGTTGGTCCTTCTCAACGTCTTGTTCATTGCGCTTCGTATTCAAGTTCTTGACCGAGTCCTCATGCCGCAAGATAGGCGTCAGCAGGGGCGGGCCACCAGCCAGAGATTTGATGTCGATGAGCGGCTTTGCAGGCATGCGAGGTCGGCTATTGGATTGATTAGATGCCGAGCTCCCAGGACGTCGTGGCGCGACTAAATCAGACAAAGGCATGTCTTCGGAGTCGACGTCGGAGGAGTCAGTCGACTCGTCAGTGTCGTCTTTTGGTTTGCGCGACGAGGGTTTAAATTGTGCTAGATCGGTGGAAAGGAGTTTAAGAGGGAACAATAATCATTATAAACCCGACTCCAACGCAAGGAGATGGCATCTTACCATGTGAGCTTGAAGATGAATTGGTTGCTGCCAAGATTGACGCCCTACGTGCCGCTCCACTGGGCGTCAAGGCACTTGTCGAAACGGAAGCTCGTGGCCGAGTAAACGGCGCCTGATCCGAGTGATACGTCAGCGGCGGCGCTGACTTGGGTAGCTTTGGGGGATCTTGTTGGGTGTGCGACATTTGATCAATAGGGCTAGGTACAGAGCTATGCCCGGCATCGGAACGTGCGCGACTCCCGTCGACGCGGCGTGTTATTGTCCGTTTCCGACCAGGTTTTGGGATGGGTTCCCCATCGCTATCAACCTCTTCATCATCTTCGGACTCGGAATCATCCGAGGATGTGTCCAGAGCGGAAGAATCGGGCCGAACGCTTGGCATCGGTGCAGCAGCAGGGTTCTTGTTCGGCTGTGGGCGGTCGGTGCCCGAGACGACAGAAACGGTCGACGCACGTTTCCTGCCATTGCCATCCACGCGGAGGGTATCCACAGCGGATGGAGGGCGAAATGAGGGAACGGGGGAATTCGCACGGCTGCGAGCCTGTGCTTCCCTGAATGCTGCAACGGATATCCTTTGGGAAGAATCAGACGCGACACTGTCGCCTCTTGGCCGTGGGCGAGGCGGAGCGAGGAGAGAATTTGACAAGGACTGAGGGGGGTTTTCTGGAGAAGTAGCGGGAGAATCTGGACGAACGTGGCGAAATGACTTGAGATTGAACGACGATGATTCGTCGACAGAGGGACTAGTCGAGGGTGCAGATGACACGGCCGAAGGGGGTTGAAGCGGCTTGGATTTTGTGCGTTCTCTGGCCCAAGTGAATAAGCCTGGAGACTTTTTGTGTGCTTGAGCAGCAGGGTGCGAGTGGGATTCGCTATGGACGTCAGAGGAAGATAGTCTAGTTGGGGTATCAAGATGAACATGACTGGATGACTCATTAGGAAGAGAATGAACGGATTGGAGTGATTCATTGTAGACGGCAAAGAGGGACGACTTGCGAGGAGGGGGAGGAAGGCCGTGACCAGAGTCGGATGTCACGCTTGATATGTGCGGAGGGGATGGTGCATCGTTGAGAGAGACGACCGAGTGAGGTGCGACTTTTGGATCTGCCTGTGGAGGGGCTGGTTTGCGGCGGAAGGGCAACTTTAGCCTGCTGGACGAGGCGGCGGGAGGCAAGTTGTAGATGGGTGGGAGAGACTTGTCTGGGAGGACATAGTCGCCGTCGGTGGAGTCACGGGAAGTCACGGATTCTGTCGCGGTAGGAGGGCCATTCGATGAAGTGGGTCTTGAAGTTGGATTTCTTCTGTGGAATAGACCTCCGAGGAGGGTCATGAGGAGGAGAGAAACAAGAAAGCGAGTGAGTGAGCCAACTCGATGCTGCGAGCCCTCATGTACAAATACAATTTCCCATTTTAACTAGGATAACTCCTTATCAGGAATATCACTTGCTATATTTGGACGTATCCTCCCATCAATATTCGATCAAATAATTGTTCCTTGCTGATCCCACAACGCTTGTGTTTAACAGCGTGGATCGCCTACGCTCTCCGAATAGTGGCGTGACGTTCTCCACGTTGTTCGGTGGTGTCCTGATGCGGCATTTTTATCATAAGCCCATCTCGAACGCTCTCCGGTGCTTTCTCATGACCTGCTTCTCGCCGTGGGCACCGATATCTCTGGCGAATCTCTCGGGCACCGAGCCCTCCGTCGTCAAGGCATCCCTTCATCGATGATACGAAGAAGAGTATGTCATGCTGAAGATGCCCTAGGTTAGTGGAGATAAAATCTTTTTTTCTCCTTTGACAGTCGGACGTCACGCTGCATCCATGCCATCAATGATGTAGTCAGCGTTGACTTTTCTTGTCGTGATGGTCCGGGCTTTGACGCCAGACAGGGGTTGATTTTCATCACGTGCCCCATCGAGACAACGAATGTCTATAGAATATATCTGGATGGCATCACACTTCTTTACTGGAAAGGCTGATCAATCCTATCGACCCAGCGATGTGTGATCCCACGAGTTTCTGTGATATTGGTTCAGGATCACAGCACGCGTGGAGTTGCGAAGATTCACTGACATGGAGATTCCCCGCACCAACGCCTTCTCCATAGCCAACCTTGTTTCCGTCTTTGAAAACCATAAAGGTAGGCACCTACGCACCACAGCGAACGTTTCAGTCCATTAGATATATAAAATCTGTAGCTCGTTTGCGTTTACATACCACTCGTACATCAGCCTCAAGGGCGACGTCGTCTGCTTCATCGATATTGACGCTGTAGAAATCTACCCCAAGACGTTTGAATGTTTCTGAAAAATCCGATAGCTGTTGGCCCGAAAGCTGGGAGCAGCCACTCCAATCTGCGTGGAAGTCGATGATGACCCTCCGCCCGTTGTTGATCTGCAAGTATGGGATAAACATTCGTCAGGTTGATGTCGGTTCCAGGCTTTTGAAGAGACGGGTCCTTTTTTGGGGACTCACTATATTTTTGAATTCCTCGGAATTGCTGATAGTGTTTGAGGCCATTTTACGGAGAAGGAGGAAACAAGAACAACTTGAAGTCAGATCTTAAGCCTAGAAGTATAGCGTATGAAAACCAACGACAAAGTAAAATAGAGAGCCGATCGAACACCGTCAAGTCTCACGTACGTGTCGAGCCGGCTGCCGTGCCAGAACTCAGTGTCATTATGGGGAAGAAGCAAAGGCGTTGGGGTGTGGAGTTAGTTCGGAGAGCCCTGAACATTGTACCTCGATGCTACATTTCCTCTGTGACAATACTCTGTTAAGGAGTTCAAGAGACTGAGCTTATCCCTTCGGTCTGCCCAAACAAGAATACGACTAACTCGGAAGTATTCTCGTGTGACGACGATGAAATGATAGATCAATTGGTGGAACAACTGTCTCCGTCGGGGAGGATCAACATGGAATTTCACAATATCGCGACTCTGCTCATGGTACGTCGGCCACACGACATCCTTCGGTCCCGTAACCGTTCGATCTGATCACGGCTTAATATTGGATTCGAACAAAATTTGAGGATTGTCTTGTTTCAGCCAAGGAGAGCGATCTTGATAACTCAACGTTCAACCCGCAGAATGGAGCACTTGTCTAACAGCGGGGCGAACATACGATGGACCTGTCATGCGGAGTTTCGCTGGCGGGAGTATTTTCCTTTTTGGGGTGGATCTCAAGCTCATACGACTGACGCCAACTTGTCTCAGCTGTCCAATGAGGCTCGTTCAAGCAGGTCCCGCTCACCCCGAATAATTTCAGTGTTTTAGACACATCCAACGACGTTGACGACGAGGTTGCCCTGGTCGGATCGGTGTCCTAAATAGAGGTCGGTGCGATCCGGGTTCTGCCAGCAACTCGCTGACCGGCGCTTCTAGCCAATGCCATCCAATTTCTTTTCCAAGTTTGTCAAAAGCACACAGGCACCACAGACTCCGAGTATCAATGCGCGTGCTTCGAGCGATGAACAAGACGTAACATCACCACCCACGTCGATGCCCGGTCACCCTCGCTCTCATCAAACGATAACACACCCACCCTCTCCCCATCTCTCCCCATATAGGGATCCCGCCTTATCCAACTCTTCTGGCAGCGTAAAAATCGGTGTCATTCCCCCTTCACCTCGGCCCACGGACTCAGACCTCTCTGTACATGCTAGCGGTTACAGACCTTCCATCGAACAAGTCCACCAAGCGTCACTTCACCATCGGCGTGTCCGCTCGCAAGAACGGCATATTCCGGATCGGCACGAGGTCTCGCTTTCTGCACGTCCAACGAGTGACATAACACCTCTGATTGACGAGACGGAGCTTACTCCCACACCTGGACGTCCCACTCCCGACTGGGTTTCATCATACTCAGCCGGCTCTCCCCGTAGTTCTTCTCGTCAACTCACCCCCGCTTCCTCCACAGGCAACCTCAAAGGCTTCGTCGACAAGCAAAGTGCGCGCACCCATTCACCCGGCAAGCTCGTCCAGAACAAACCTTCCAAGCATTCAATGCGCGGCACAACACAGCCTCCGCCTCCCCTAAACACTGACCGAAGTACAACAGACGCACGCAGCGTCGTTGACGTCCAACATCAAACTGGTCGCCACGAGGACCCTTTTGTCTCAGTACCGGATACACTCGTCGAATCTCCCACATCAGTTCCATTCCAGAAAGTCCAACCACAAGAGCTTCTCGGAGGGGTGAACGACGCTGACGCTAAATCTATTCGTTCTGTGACGAGCTCGAGTTCAAAAAAACAGAAGAATAGCGGGCGCAGACCGTCTGGTCGTAGTGGCACAGCATCCGGAGCACCCATGTCCCATGCGCCTCAAGTACCACCTTTACCTCCTTTCCCTACCCCTGTTTCAGCGTCCAAGTCAACACTCTCTGTGAACGGCACCAAACCAGGAGGAGACCCGTCGCAGTCTACCCGAACACGCACTCACCAAGCGACATCGATACGCTCACCTGCCCGAACACGCTCTCCAAACATATCACTAACCAGGAGTGATTTCTCGGATGGAGATACCTTCGGTTCCAGTGGGGACGAATCAGGTTCGTCGTCTGATGAGCTAGACTTGAACGAGCAAGATATTCCGGTCACCGGGTTCGCTGTCGCCAGTAATAAGCGAAACGCAGACTTTCATGAACTCTTTCCTAATATTCCCGAGGGAGACTACCTTATTGAAGGTGAAACTTATCTCTGTTGCGAGGCGCTCGGCTCAGATCCCATGACTCAGATTATGGCTGTGCGCTACAAAGAGAGATTCTAATTCAAGGCCGTTTGTACATCTCTGAAAATCATATTTGCTTCCACGCCAATATTTTTGGTTGGATCACCGACGTACGTATTGCGCTCAGTTGAGGTGCATCACAGTCTGATCCCTTTGCGACAGCTTTCTATTCCTATATATGAGATCACTGGGCTGGAGAAGAAGATGACCGCTTTCGTCATTCCGAATGGCATCCAGATCACGACCCGCCAAGCCAAATACACATTTGCATCCTTCCTTACCCGGGATACGACCTATGATGTCATTGTTAACATTTGGCGACTTGCACGACCAGAGGAAAGTATGGGGCTGCCGGACAGTCGTAACGCGTCTATTCGGGACATGGTCTCTACAGCCACGAGTGTCTCGGAAGGATACGGGAAAGAGTGTGCTGTGGCAGGAGTCAACAAAATGACGCATTGTGCATGCTCAAAGAACGGCGGTCACCTCAGTGAATTGGCACTCGAAACTGTTTTACCAGGCACGCCTGATAAAATATACAACCTTATGTTCGCGAGCGGGTTCATCAAGGACTTTATGAAGGTGGATCAAAAACTCAGCGGTGCGCACCTTGGCGTAATCTTTATTCCTTATTCCAATGTTCTCGTTCAGATGTCCAAATATCGGACTGGGCACCCATCGGCCAAGCATCCAAGCTTCTCCAACGCAATATGTCGTACATCAAGCCGCTCAACAACAGCGTCGGTCCCAGACAGACTAAATGCGAGATTCACGATGAAGCTGTGCATTGCGATTTTGAGGACCATGTGGTGATGCTCACGAGTACCAAAACGCCAGACGTACCGAGCGGTGGCGTTTTTGTGGTCAAGACTCGAACATGTCTCATGTGGGCGAGTTCCATCACGACTCGCGTAATCGTCACGACGCAAGTGGAATGGACAGGGAGGAGTTTCATCAAGGGTAATCTATCGACCGTCGTTTGTCTATCCTGATGCTGAACAACCCCTAATTTCCAGGTCTCATCGAAAAATCCGCGATTGAGGGGCAGAAGGTCTATCATTCCGATTTGGACAAGGCGATGCGAATGTACATCCAGGAGCACCAGGCAGAGTTCATTCCGGAGGGGCTGGATCCTACTGCGGTTGCACCCGTCGAGCCCATCACGCCGCTCGCCGAAGTCATCGGAGGTCCCGACTCGCTTGTATCGGCTCAAGAAGCCCGTAAAGCGCGAGAACGCGATCGAAACCGGCGCGGCATGCAATGGGCCTACGACACGCTCGACGGTGCCTACAGCGTCGCCGAACGATCCGCCAAGGGGGCCCTCGAGCTCGTAAAAGAAGCATGGGAACAATCCTCTTCGACGACGATTCTGTGGTTCGTGATCGTGTTGCTGGTGCTGAGTAACGTGTGGACGTTGGCATTGGTTGGGAATCGGGAAGAAGTGGGAAGGCGAAAGGAGTCGAAGCGGGCGGAGGAGAAGGAGCGGTGGTTGCAGGGTGTGATTGCGGGTGTTTGGGAGGAGTTGGCGACAGAACGGGCGAGGGCTGGTGGGGGGTTGTCAGTGCCGTTGGCGTCGGGGCCGGTGGGGGATGTACAGGCGGAGGTGGCGAATGTGGGCAAGATGTTGGATGCGGTGGAGCAGCGGGTGCGCGCGATTAGAGAGAGTTTGGAGGGATTGAGTTGAGGTATGGGCTCTCCTTTTTTTTTTTTGATTGTATCGAGTCGTTATTGGTTTCTACTTATTGGTTTACGCGGCGTTTGATTCCTAAGACTACCCGAGCTGGTTATCACCGTGCGGATGCGTAACGGGATATCCCTTCTTTTGCTGTCAACCACCATCGATCGTCCGTTGGGGTTCCCACTAGACGGCCCTAGCAGAGGAGGTCGAAGGTGGCAGTGCGGGCGCTTAGTCAGTGCTAAGTGGCGGCCCAGAGGGGCTGCATTTGGAGTTATCGTCAACTTGAGGACGGGCCCGGCCGACTGATAGACTCATTGAAGTTGACGGCTGCAAGAGAGGACTCCTTCTCGAACAGCGATCTTCATCCACTTGAACTAGCGCTGCACTCCAGACGACGATATTTTACCGTTTCAAGCAACGGCAAAAGACATGGCACGCAAAGGATGGTACGAAGCTCTCACCAACGCTCTGCAGGAAGAACAGACAGAAGACACAGCAGGTCAGTACACCAGTCTGAGCGACCCTCGTGTGTCCCTCTTGGCAGACCTCATCGTCACTCATCTACATTGCGCATACAGTCATGCAACTCGCCACGGTCGAAGAGCCAGGCACGCCACACGTCCGATCGCTCCTCGGGCGCGGCTTCATCACCGCATCCACGCTCCCCAACCTCCCACTCATCCTGTCCACGACCGACGTCCGAACTGTCAAAGTCACACAACTATGTTACCAACCGTGCGTCGAGGTCGTGTTTTGGACGCCGAGCACCGTAGAGCAGTTTCGGATCCTCGGACGGGCGTCTATCGTGCCTGAACCGAACTATCGGGGGGCGTATCCGGAGCGGGATGGGGTTGTGTACCGGGAATTGAAGAAGGAGGGATTCGATTGGGAGGCGAAGCGGGTGGAGACGTTTGATCAGATGAGTGAATATATGAAGGCGACGTGGTGTAGACCCGTTCCGGGTACGCCGCTCAAGGGTGGGGAGGAGGAGATGAAGAAGTGGCCGGTGAAACTTCCTAAGTTGGGCGAGGCGGAGAGCGAGGAGGACAAGAAGAATTTGGCGACGGCGTTGTCCAACTTTGCATTGTTGCTCATTGAGCCGTTCGAGGTGGACTATCTGGAGGTTGGGGGTCAACCTCACAGGAGGACTATGTTTAAGAGAGGATGGAAGATCGGGGACTCTGTGGAGTTCGAGGAGACTTTGGTTGTACCCTAGATGGAGTGGTCGGATGGATGCAGTCAAACTTTCATTTGTATTTTTATAATCAGCAATAAGTACTGTGATTGTATCATCGTGGTTTGGTGTATCGCTATGGCTAAGGCGAGATTGAATTCACAGGAGCATATTTTGCGATAAACGCCTGGAACGAAACGGTGGATCAGACGTTCACCATCACATTGTTCACGAGGGGAAGACGAACAGAAAGTGGTTCCCGTTCCGCACCCACTACTGTTCCGAGTGGATTCCCGCCCTTGAAGGCGATAATGGTAAGTACCTTTTCCAATGCCATTGGGAACGTGATGCAATGCAACGGATCTGAACGTACGTTGGTAACGCGGACCTCTCGGCTAATATCATCATATTTGTCTATATCGACGCTGTAAAACTTTGCGATGGCGCCATGGTCGTTGGATAGACCCTCGTACACGGGCCTGATCGCCTTGCATGGTCCACACCA
>JBBPQZ010000268.1:0-19039 GCA_038092795.1 Boletus rubissimus
ACAGATGACCTACCTTCCCTCCACCGACGAGTATCAACCCGTTGACGAGGTCCCTGCCGGCGCGCAGACCCTTGATATCTCCGGAACCGAGCTGCGCAGGCGCCTCAAGACCGGGGCACCCATCCCTGATTGGTTCAGTTACGAGTGAGCACAGCACATCGTTTTCATCGACTTGCAAGCGGAATCTTACATTGTTCGTGTAGAGCCGTCGTCAAGAGATTGCGTGAAAGTTACCCACCACGCAACAAGCAAGGCTTTGTCTTGTTCCTTACTGGCTTGCACAACTCTGGCAAGGACGTCATTGGCAAGGCACTTCAGGTTGCATTGAACGAACAAGGTGGCAGGAGCGTTTCGCTGCTGCTCGGTGATGCTGTCAAAGACGACCTGAACGCCAAGTCGCTTACTTTGGAAGAGCGGCACGATAACTTGCAACGTATTGCTTTCGTTGCAAGCGAGCTGGCACGGGCTGGCGCGGCTGTAATCGCTGCGCCGGTGGCTCCCGAGGAGCGCTCAAGAACATTTGTCAAGGACACTGTCGTTTCCAGTGCCGGCGCAGGGGGGAACTTCTTCCTTGTTCACGTAGCCACGCCTCTTGAATACTGCGAGAGTACAGACAGACGTGGAGTGTATGCGCAGGCAAGGAATGGCACCATCAAGGGCTTTGTCGGCGTCGATGTCGAGTACGAAACACCCAAGAAAGCAGACCTTATCGTGGACATCACCACCCAGAACATCCCATCCGTAGTCCACAGTACGTCGTACATATGTCTTCACAACGAGAGACTATGCTGACCATGCTTTCTTTTCAGGCATTATTCTACTGCTAGAGACAAATTCACTGATTTAAATCCGCGCATCCTTATGATGGATATTTGTATCTGGCATTTCCATAACTGATACCAAGCATGTAGAATACGAGTACCGATTGACCGTTCCGAATAGAATTCAAGAATTGTTAGCCGAGCGGTAAGGCGGGGCCAGAACGGATTCAGCTAATTCCGTGTACTCGCCCTTTTCCTGTTCCCTTCAAGTTCAGCGATGTTGTCTCTGATCCGCCGAGGACCACGTTCATTTGGACGTCTGTCAAGTCCTTATCGATTATCAAGCAATAGCCCTCGTCTTGCCTTGAACTCAGCTGCCACACGCGCTATGTCGGTTTACCACGGAGAATCTGCTATTCGTCCAGAACCAGACAAGGTCCTCAAGGATATTGCAGACTACGTCCACAACTATCAAGTCACTTCAGACGTTGCGTTCGAGACAGCACGTCTCTGTCTCATTGATACCATCGGTTGTGGTCTCGAGGGGTTGCGCTTCGAAGGATGCTCGAGGCTACTAGGACCGGTCGTCGAAGGAACCATCGTGCCAAACGGTGCGTCCCACGTGCCAACTTGACAGAACAATCCTCGTCTGACCCCTCGATGCAGGAACAAAGGTCCCGGGAACAAACTACCAGTTGGACCCAATCCGCGGTGCCTTCAACATCGGCACGATGATCCGGTACTTGGACTTTAATGACTGTTTCCTCGCAGCGGAGTGTGAGTCCTTCTACGCTCGCGCTCGAATGACTGTCCACTTCCTCGTTCACGCCTTCGCTGTACTGAATGTATGTCAATAGGGGGTCACCCATCAGACAACCTTGGCGCAATCCTCGCAGTCGCAGACCACCTCGCGCGGCAGGGCCAACCGTTGACGGTCCATGACGTCCTCGAGGCCATGATCAAGGCGCACGAGATTCAAGGTGGTCTTGCCCTTTTGAATTCGTTCAACCGCGTCGGTCTCGACCACGTCGTGCTCGTCAAAGTAGCCAGTACCGCCGTCGTGTCGAAGCTGCTGTAAGGGTCTCTTCTTACTTGCCCATTGCTCTCGTTTGGCTCACGCGCATCGCGCAGTGGACTCTCCCATGTCCAGACCATCGATGCGGTCTCGCAGGCATTCGTCGACGGTCAGTCGCTCCGCACATACCGTCATGCCCCCAACACCGGCCCTCGTAAATCCTGGGCTGCTGGCGATGCATGCTCGCGTGCCGTGAATCTCGCACTCCTCGTCAAGAAGGGCGAACTCGGCCTCCCCTCCGTGCTCACTGCAAAGACTTGGGGCTTCTACGACGTCTTGTTCAAGGTACACAACGTCCTCTTTGTGTTCCCGACGGTCCCGTTCTGACGACGACAATCAATTTAGGGCAAGCCGTTCGAGTTCCAGATGCCTTTTGGCTCCTACATCATGGAAAATGTCCTCTTCAAGATCTCCTATCCCGCCGAATTCCACGCGCAGACCGCCGTCGAGGCTGCGCACACTGTTCACGGGCAGCTCAAAGCACTGGGCAAATCTTCGGACGACATCAAAAACGTACGTATCCGTACCCAGGAAGCTGCCATTCGTATCATCGACAAGCAAGGTCCTCTGGACAACTTTGCTGACAGAGAGTACGTTTCCTTTTCGTTTCGCTCGCACCTTCTATTTTTGTGACGAGTCACGCTCTTCTAGTCACGCCATCAGCTACATGGTCGCCTACCCGCTCATCCATGGCGAGCTCACGTCCGAGTCTTACACCGACAAGTCTGCAGCCGATCCTCGCATCGACGCGTTGCGCGCCAAGATTCACTGTGTCGAAGACAAAACGTTCTCCGTCGAGTACCATGAGCCTAGCAAGCGTTCGATCGGCAACGCGCTCTTGGTCGAACTGAACGATGGCACCATTCTGGACGAGGTCGTGGTTGAATATCCCGTCGGACACAAACGTCGCCGCACAGAGGGCACACCTCTCTTGATTGAGAAGTTCAAGCGGCACATCTCCTACCACTATGATGTAGCTCACCAAAAGAAGTGAGTACTTCAGGAATACTTTCGAGTTCGACGGGTCGACTGGCTAATTGTGATTTATTAGGATATTGGACGCTGTTTCCAATGCAAACAATCTGTTCAAGCTTCGCGTGGATCAATTTACTGACCTGTTTGTGAAGCAATGAAGCGTTCTTGCATTGGCTTTTACTTCCTGCACGGCCCATAGTAATGTCAGAGTTGCTTAGAATGCACATGTCGCAGTCATCATGTACAAGCTTCCATCGAATGAAACAACTCGGATGCATTTCATGTACGATTACAGACAGACGACACTGCACACAGGCCTGAAAACACGGTGCATCCATTGAAATACACGAAGTGAATTTACGATTATACTCCCTAACCTACGAGTCCACGCGTCGGCGCTTGTTCATTCGTAGGGGCGGGCCCTTTGAGCTTCTTGTACCGATGTTTCTTTTTGTGCCCATGCTGATGTCCTTCTTTAAATTGCTCATGGTACCCTCTAGCCTGCTCTCGAACGTTATGTTCTTTGGTTATTGGAAGCCGAACCTTGACCGGAGAAGTCTCGTGATGGAAAGCGATAGACGGGGTTCCTAAATTGCTTTCGAATTCAGGCAAATCGGGTATAGTGGACTTTCGTGTTACATCGACAAAAGGCAGTTCGAGGTAGCGTATTTGGCGTCCCGTCGTTCCATCATGACTTGACGAGATACTATCAGTCGTGAGCTGGCTTTGCAACCTAGGCGGGGATACAGACGTTGAGAGCTCTAGAAGGGCGCTGTCTTCTTCAGGCACGGATGAGAGACGCCGTTGCATGGGACGCGTCGGGGGTATCGAGCGTACATTTTGGTATGGAGATCCTCGGGATAGAGTCTGCGGTGACTCTGGTGAAGGAGGTGTAGGAACAACGGGCGAGTGGTAAACACTTTGGAAGGAGCCGACAGTACTTTCATTGGCAGAAGGCAACGGGGGCAAAGGGACATTTGGTGGTGGGACTGGCTGGAGCGGCGAGAAGTGTGCGGTCGGCGACAACGCTTGTAGTTGTTTGATATACTTCGCTAGTGTGCTTGAAGAGGACGAGCTTTGTCTAAGGGATGCAGCTGAGTTAACATTCGGCATAATTTGCGGGGTCTTAGCGGATGAAATAGTCGTGCTTGTATCGAAATTATTGACATTATCGTGTTCATGCCGGTCGTAAACATGGCGAACATACTGCGAGGCGTTAGCACCGGATCGATATTTCTGCGAAGGGACAGGAGCCGGATGCTCGATAGAACCAACCGAGTCGGGGGAAAACGTTGAACAATAAGTGAGGTACGGAGAAAAATGAGAAGACCATTGAGGAGACGAGGAATTGGGCGGCGTTGGAAGGAAATTTTGTACTTGCAATTTTTGCTTCTGAAGCGCTTGCCTATACAGTTGTTGCTGGCGGTATTGGTGTGCAATTTCGACGGGTGATTGTCTTGTGGAGGTGCTGACCGGTTCGTTGGGACGAGGCTCGACAAAGATACGAGGGTAAGACTGCGGAAGTCCTGGGGCAACAGCGGCTGGAATAACAGGTTCGAGTCGTCCTGGATAGGCACTGTACGAATCCAGATCAGCCAACGAGGTTCTGAGCGCCTGTCGAAAACGAGCAAGTTGCCATTCCAGAATGCGGCTATTATCGACCGGAAACACGTCCGCATCGCTCACGAGATTATCGGGAACTCCAATACTAGTCGGCATCGACTGTCCTTCGTTCCACGAAAGCCCACTGACGAGATCCTGATGGGCCTCGATGTCGGGTGAAAGTTGACTTAGCGGATTGCGCTTGTCATCATGAGCGTGTCGTTGTGTCCGAGCGAGGCCTTGCTTCGCATGACTTGTGTGTGCAGAGACCTGCGTCCGGGACAACTTAGGGACTTGTTGCGTTACAGGCGTCCTCTTCTTTTGTAAACGTGGTGGAAGTTGGCTGGGTCCGTGTGAAGGGGCGTTTTGAGGGTTGTCAGGGTGTGAAGCGAGACCTTCGGCGCGAATGTGGTTATGAGGTTGATCGTCTGGACCCAACCCCCAGATCATCTGGGCTACGTTGTCGGGTTCCTCGATGATCGTTCCCTCCGCACCACTATACAAACTTCGATACTCAAATTATTCCGCAACGAATATTGCACAACTCACGATGGACATCTAGCATATGGCAAGGAGAGGGGTCCATGAAGAGCGGGTATTGGGCGGGGAGGAGAGTTCGCCCATGTGATCCAATCTGGAACGATTCGGATCACTGCGATGGGTCAGAGACCTTGAATATATGCGTGTGAATTACCTTCATCTTCTTCGATAAGCGGTTCTGGGGAGTATTTTCTACGCAGAAACCCCTCTGGGAGTTGAGTACCAGCTGCGATAATGAGAAGGGACTCTGGAGAGGAGGGTGGTGAAGGAGTTTGAGGAACATCAGAAGGCGCGCGGAAAACGCGGACGCGCTCGCGGCGTCCACTATATGATCCAAACGAGTCGCCAGTTGCGGTAGACGGTGATTGAAAAAGTTCCGCAGACGGCTCCAATACTGGCCGAACACGATCAGGCATAGACACAACTCGTTTACCGTGGCTGTGAGACAGGATGGAAGAAGATTCGCCCTCGTTTTCTGGCATCGATACGATGCGCCGGTTCACGATTGTCCCCACAGGACACCGAGCGTGCTTACGGTTGGAAAGTCGGCGAGAAACCAGTGGGGCGAGTATTGGGCTAATTGGGCTTTGCGGCACGGCATATACGCTGTCTGAGCCAGTGGGGGATGACGTTGGGATCGAATTATGGCGCTCGGTGTGTGCTTCCTGCGCGAGTCCACGGCGTGTCACCAGTGGTGCAGCCAGTACCACGGCGGGGTCGGCATACGGAGAGGGGACGGTGTTCGTCTCTGTCTGGACCGCACTGTCCACGTATTCCTTTATGAGACCCATCGGCGGGACGCAATGAGGATGGGGGAAGAGGAAGATGAGGAGGCAGGGGGACGATGAGTATTTAAGGAAGGTGAGATGGAACAAATTGAATCTCCGCCACTCCGCGATAGTCGGAATGCCGATCCTGCCGAGTGAGATTGACACGTGACGGGGGATTCATCATCATCCGGGGAAAAGGTGAATTACCGAAATTGGAAAGGCGGTGCGATAGGACGTCCAGGTGGCACTGGTAACTTTACACAGTACTCACGCCCCCTCCGTCGTCGCCGTCACTGTCACCGTCGTCGTCGTCGTCCACCGTCCATGCCATAGTCACCAGGGATGATTATTTCCGACGAAGACGACACCCAGAAGATAAAGGACCCCCCCGTTGCTACTCCTACCGTTCGTTACCCGGAACGAGCAGCGAGTCGTCGTCCTTTCAGTCCCTTGCCCGACTATGAAACATCTCAGGCATTGGCCTTGGGCGGTCTCAATGACTCGCAGGTCACTCTTTACAAACCCCCACTTCGTCGCCGCATCCTTGACTCTCGCTTTTGGAGAGCCACTATCACCTCTCTTGTTGTCTACATTTTCCTCACGCTCGTCATTGGCGTCCCTATCATTGTCCATGTGCGTTCTCTCCCTACCTTCAATCCCTTTCTCCCTCACCTTCATAGCAGAAAGAATACGAGAGCGAGCAGAAATACCCTTACAATGTGCTCACTTACGCCCTTGTTTGGCCAAATAAAAATTCCGGTTCCTACTACTCTGGCGACATCAATAACATCTCAAGCCCCATCCAATCAGGGATTGTTCCTATCTGCAATAACTGGACAACGGTTGAGTACGGCACCAGCGCCTCCATCGTCCTGGCGACGTATGTTTTTCTGTTTTCTGGCTTGACCCTTATTGTTGACTCCATTCGTCGTTTTACAGGACTGAACGCTACGTTTCCCCAAACGGACAGTTCAGCATCACTTCAAACGCATCCTGCACCGATGATTTCAACCTTGTCCAGGGTGCCTTTTACACCGGTATCAACCCCAACCAGAACGCTCAAGATGCTGTCTTATCAATCATGATGCAAACTTCCTCCTCAAGCGTTTTCAATCGGAATTTTGTCTGTTTTGCCATCGGCGACAACTTCACTGATCTTGCTCTTTATGTGTGTCTTCCGAATTCACATACTAATTGTTTCGTGACAGTTACTCACATTCTTCCAGGTTCCGGACAACCTCACTGCAACCGACAATATCCTATACAACATTACTCTCTTGTTCCCACAAACCGCAATTCCTTCCCAGGTCGACTCGTTTTCTACATTTCTACCCATGTTCGATCAACGGTTCAGCTCCTTCGATGGCAATGTGACCTTTGACAGAGTCTCTATCGAAGGCCCTGTCTCCCGCGTAACCGTTGATGTAAGTGATCCAAGATAGCTGAATACCAACCTCATCTGACGCTGGCCACGACAGTATCTACAAGCCGACAGGTTACTGGTAGATACATCGCTAGAATCAGTCACAGGGACATTCTCTGCCAACACTTCCCTCCTTATCAGCACCATCATGGCGTAAGTCTGTTCAGTAACATCTGTTTGAACCCTATTCATACCAGGATTCTCGTCACCGATAGCCCTATCGTCGCCAATATAAGCTTGTACAACAACCCCAAGTCTCAGTTCCCTACTACCCTCGATGTACACACAGGAAATGGGTGTGCCTTATCCTCCATCTCCGCCTTTTACGCAGCTTTTGACACTGCTTCTGCACAGCAACTTGACCGCCAGCGTCACCGTTCTAGCTCCTAACAAGAATCCTCCGCTGCGACCCAACTTTATTACAAACCTTCGCACCTTTTCCGGCTCCCTGTCCACCAACCTCATGCATGACCCGACCTCTCCCCCCACGGCTATCCAACTACACGTCGTCAATGACCTTGGTCCTGTCGATGTTACCCTTGATAACCTTTTTGAGGGAGCATTCCAGGTGTCCACGAAACAAGCATCTGCGTCTGTTACACAAGGAGACGCGAGTGTGACAGATCCTTGGGTTCCTGGGCAGGAAAGAACCATGGCTGTGGATTTTAACTCAACCACGCGGTCATATGGGTGGATTGGCTGGGGAAACGCGGGGACGCCATGGAGTACGTATCAGCAGGGGGAAGCACTAATCGACTCCTCGCTAGCAGATGTGTCGCTATCGTTCCTGGGATGATTGGGTTTCGGGGGTGGTAGAAAGAGGGGTAGTTTCTCAAGCGTCTTCGTTTGCTTGTTGGCTGATCTAGCGGTACACATCCAATCTATCTATCCCGTTACCAGTCCAGGTGTATCGTGGTATCTTGGCCACGATCTGGTGATCCTCGTCACGGACGATTTCCCGCTGACTGACCTGTTCTCGATACGCTTTCGTTCATTTGGACCTGATTCCTTCCGAGTCAAGGCCCACTGAGGTGGCAATGTAACTTCATTGGTATTTTACACTCTTTATAGGACCGTAAGTTAATAGACAGACTTTCATTGCCCTATGCTTTGACTATTCTTGTAACATTCTTCGTCGAAGGTTGGATTTCACTGTACTTAGTCGCATTGGAAACATAGTACTTTTGCACTTGAGCTGTTCCGTGTAAAAAAAATACCGCTATACATCGATGCCATCCTCCCATACCCTGTGATGTCTCGCCAGTGGTACCACCATCACCTGTTCCGCGTCTTCTTCCCTTGGTTGGCCCATGTTCCGCCAACAAGGCGCACAGAGCAAACAAGGACTTTCACTCAGTCGGATATCCCCTACGACGGTAAGCACTGCGGGGACTTTGGCACAGGCTTTGCAGATGTCGCCAAGGGTGGGCGTAACATGTATAGTGAGAGGGTAGCCAGACGGTGGATCAAGGGGGTGAGCCAACCTGTGGATGGGTTCGCAAATCACTCAACAGCGGCTAGTAGAACAGAGCACACACCTGATCTGATCGACGACAACAAAGTGCTCGCAGTTTCCTTGGTGGAGCATCCAATATGGCTGATTGATCCGAAGGGTGAGGGAAGCGAAAGGCGTCTGGCTTAGCGACGTGGATGATTTGGTGATCTGCGGTCGTTTTTCTTCTGGTAACCTTTGCAAATGAGATAGGAGCTTGCTACGGCAAAAATGCATGTTGTAAGTCGAAAGGACCATCTCCCACGTAAAGAAATCGAGCATACTCTGCGTAGTCATCGCCAGGCCGCCCGTCCCCATACGCGACACCTTCGATGAGCAACAAGCATCCTTCTTCAGCACGTGTAGCAGTCTCTTCACCTTCCTCTTCGCTTTCATATATATATCCAATCACATTGCCGTGGCTATCGACCATCTCGTTCGGCATTTCGCTTGAATCACAAGGAATCGCCCGGACAAAATCTCCGAGGGTCTGAGAGGACAGCACGACATGCTGAGAGAAACGAGTAAGCTGGCTATGAATCCAGGACACGCGATTGTGCACAGTGAGTGTAACGAGAGCATCTCGATGCGGTGAACCCTCGTTCGGTGCTGCAGCGAGGGTTGAACTGGCCCCGGTAACCCGAGGAGATTGAGAAGACGGCTGATCGCAAGCCAACGTGCCGTGTCCCGTTTTCTTGACATGTTTAAGCGCATTAAAGTCTGAGTGTTTGGATGCGCGCGTGAAAAACGCGGATTCCCGATCCAATCTGTTCAGCAAGTTGCGATCAATTCTGCACGGAGTAATGCATGTCACAGGAATCTTACCCCCAACATCGAAGAGAGATGGCTTCCAGCTTCTCCTCTAACGCGCACACCTCTAGCTGGGCTTCCGCTGTCTCGGGATCCGGTAAATGTTTTCGCTTGCGTCCTTTCGAGGCAGGGCCGCCAGCCTGGCTATGTACTGCATTTACAGCGGCAGCATGTGTGCGATAAAGGTGTGCAGAGAGCATAGGGTTATCCCACACTTCCTCGATGGCAGCCTTTAGCTCGGCGACACTGTTATGGGCGTTGAGCGTGGATTAGTCGTGAATTTGGATGAGGCGAGTGGGGCACTCATACCTCCCAGAGCACTCTGCTTCTACTGCAGCCCCTTCGCCTTCTGAAAGGTTCTGCCAGCCAGCGTGATTAAGCACGTCGTTCGCCGAGGGGAAAACGAGTGAGGCGGTGTCATCAAGAAATTTGCGGACGGGTATAGGCTCTGAAGGAGGGCCAAAGAAGGAGTCGTACCCCCGCGTGATGTCGACGCTCATAAGTTAGAACTGCAAAATTTCAACTTGCCAATGGCCAGAGGCGAGAAGTGGTAATCAAGGGTATTGCACGGCCCCTCATCCGTGAATTCAATAGACGGGGACTGAAAGAACCTTCGGAATTTGTGTTGAGATCGTGGTAGAGCAATACATACACGGTTCAAGTCGAGTCTCGTACACGCGCCAACTACAAGAGGAGGCTCATATCGTTCTCCCGTTCGTCGCACTCTTTCCGGCCCGATGTATTGATCCATTCCAGATAGTTTGTAGACGACACATGCCATGTAAATATGCATTCCATACGACCAACATATGCCTAGCGACGACCTGATCGTGGTGGAGAAGCGGCTTGTTTGAGAATCGCCTCCCTCGCCTCCTGCACAGCAGACTCGGACCCTACACTCAGTCTGAGTTTGACGCTCTAATCGAGGTAGTGTAGAGGACGCACCGATGATAACGATGGTATTGTTGTCTCTACTGACGGTAATGTCTGCGCCGGTCTCAGCGCGCAGACGAGCAACATTGGAGCCCTTTGACCCGACGATTCTCGGGAATGCAGAACGATCAGCAAGGGTCAAGAAGCCAACATAAGTCATTGCCTCAGCCTGTTCAATGGCTGTCTTGATATCGCTCTGTGCGCGCTCGAGGCTCGCGGCGTCCCTTGCTTTCAGCGTCCACTCCGAATCACCTTCCTCCGCGTCCTGGTAATTGGGAGCAACTTGCCAGTTCGATTCCCGGGCGTCTTCTTCCGCATTGTCAATCCGGGCAGTGGATGTAACATTTTGCGAAGGATGGGTGGGTACCGCAGATTTTTGAGGGTGAACAGATTGCTCGACTTGTACACCGTATGATCGGAGGTTACGGAAGAAGCTCCCTTGCTGCGAGATTGCATGGTGATACTTCAAGGGTACAGACACCACGGCGATGAGCAGCTCTACAGGGGTCGGTGCACTCTGGACTCGTGCCTGGCGAAGAGGTCAATCGCTGCAGTATATTGATCACTTTGGGTAGTATACCTTGAGTTCACGGATCGCAGCTTCACAACCAGAGCGAGATCCAGAGACTTTGACGACGTCAGCAGGATCTGCATCCTTAATTTCACCTGCATTGACAGCTTCTCCTACATAGATGTAGGATCGAGAACCAGGGAACTGTACTTGGACACCCGTGAGGGTTTGCAATTCATTCAGGTGCTGACCGCCTCTGCCAATAAGATTACGGTGTTGGGCTGCTGGAATCTCGACGGCTAGTACTATGCGGTCTCGCAAAGTAGTAACCGTCTTCTCGAGTTCTGCCTTGATTTTGTTGACAAGAGTAGGTTCTCCACGAAGACGCACTTCGTCAGTAGGCTCACCCTGCCGAGGGCTGATATCATGGTTAGCCAGGAGCTGGGCACCGTCGGAGAATTACTTACAACCGAACAAGTCCTGCTTGCAACTTGGAATCGGATGGACCACCACAACGAAGGATCAAGTCTTTCAATCCCTGGCCTCCGGCCCCAATGATGGTCCTATGGAACTTCGTCTCGATGACGAGTGATGCCGACGTCTCCTCACCAACCTGCTCAGCGATTTCCAAAATAGCAGTTTTGGCAGCGCTGATGGCTTCCTTGGTTCCACGGACGGTAACGTTAGTCACAGTGTTGTTGTCATCCGTAGCCTTGTCGATGTCGATCTGGGCCCCTGTGTCGTCTTTGATTTCGTTGATGCTCGCGCCGCCTCTACCGAGAATACGCGCAACCGCACGAGTCGGGACAGTGAATTCGAGAACATTGTTGGACTCCTTTTCAAATTCCAGAGCCTCGAGAAGTTCGGATTTAGCACCAGCTACACCTTTCTTGCCACCCTTGACGAGGACTTCATCAGGCTTAAGGGCTTCACGAGTCTTGCTTTCGCCATTTTCCGGGGAGCCCCGGGGGAATGTGATCTTGACCACGTATTTCTCCTCGAGGCGAATGGCATATTTACCATTCTGGCCAATCAGGGAGGCATGGAATTGGGCGGGGATTTTGAGGGTTTCCGATGTCTCGTCTGCCTACATTGTATGTCAATGACCTGTTGGATGTAAAAACTATGAGGAACTAACCAATCTCTCGACCTGAGCCAAGATACGCTTCTTGGCTTCCTCGACGTTCTCCTTACGTCCTGTAATCTGGGCACGGCGTCAGCTCTGTCCCGCGACTTGCATGTAGTAATGGCCACCTTGAATTTGGACTTTTGGTGAACGGGCTTCTTCTTCTTGACACTGTCCTTCTCCTTCTCTTCAACCTCATCAGAAACGTCAACTCTGACACCAAGTTGGTCCCGTAGCTTGTTGACACCGACTCCCTGCGCACCAACAACTCGACCGACATATTCCCTGTCGATCTCAAATTCGGTAGACTAAATATTGTGCGCGGTCGGTGACAAAAACAGTATGGAGAGGTTGGATTCACATACGTAGCTGTTGACGATGACATCGTTTTTGGCATCCTCCACGACCTGCAGGATTTCCTTGACAGCGCGATCGACATCTGTGCTGACCCCACGAACAAGGATGACATCCTGACTGGATGGATCGCCTGCCTCAGTACCAACCTTGATCAACAGGGCCTTTTCTTCGCCGATGATTCTAGAGGAACAGATTATATAATATTCACGTCTAGGAATATATACCACTTACGCGTTGAGAGTGGTACCGTCTTTGCCAACCACTGCCTTATGCCAACGTTTCTCGACGGATATCAGCTCGCTCTTGACATCAGCAGCATCCTTCGCCATCTTAAGCAATTCCGCAGCGACTTCATCCAGATGCTTTTCTTTCTCAACGGGCGAAGGTGAGGCCGAAGGGAAAAATGGGTCATATACAAGGAGAACCGAAGATTGCTCCGCAGACTCGGGAGGGAAGAAGACTTGGGTGTTGTGAGCCTCGTGGAACTGCTTCAACCTGAGTGATGTCAGAGAGACTTCTGGAAAGGTACAAGTAAGATTTCACTTTTTCGCATGCTTCCCCATGATAACCCGGTGGATGAGCCAATCAATGGGAACATCCCTCGTTGCGCCGATCAGTTTACCAAGGAGTTCCGAGACTTGCCTGACGACAGCATCCACCAGCGGCTTCTCTCCGACAATATCAATGTTAAGGACTGAAGCCTGGCCGATCGCCGTCGCAGATGGCGTGAAAACCGAAGTACCTGGATGAGCAGCACTGAGGGTCTTGGGGTAGTTAATGCGCGTAATGTAAGTCAAGAGTTGACGTGAAACTGTGATAGGACCGGGGAGCGGAAACTCGTGGATGTACTGTGAATTCGCCTTCTCCATAACAGCACCAAGACCAACAGAAATGTCCTCTTGCTTGCCATAGACCAAGACTTCTTCACCTTGCTCGTGAGGCTCGGGAACGACAACAGAGCACCGGCTCTTTGCCATAATCTCATCGAGAGCCTTGCCAACAAGGAGACGATGCTGGCGCTTGGGCAACGAAATCTTAACTGGGATGAGCATAGACTTGAACGAATCGATGGTTCCCTGGATGGTTTCGACGACGCGAACGACAGCCTCGCGGTCGCCGCTGACGGTAATCTCGTGCTCCGGAGCATTCAAAGCAAGGTAGATTTCATTACCCTGCGCTGCCTCAATGAAGAGTGCGCGGCGGGCAGTGACGAAAGGAAGGATGTGATGCGGGATGTTCTTGACACGCTGAGTTGATTTGGAGGTCCTAGCCGAGATGATCTCGTTTAACATGGCCTGAGCTTCGTACACGAGAGGTTGCGGGCCTGTGATTGTGATAGGAACCAGGACTTCGTCTTCCTCATCAGCGGGTGTGGCAGTCCCATTGGCTGACCCATTGGGATGACCACTGGGTGTAACACTGTCCCTACGAGGAATATCCACTTTTACTCCAGTTTGCTCCCGCACATGTTTCAGAGTGGCACCTGGTACGAGCGGTCAGGAATCTGAATTAAACAGGCGAACAAACGATGTCCAACCTTTGGATCCGATGATCACTGGAATAGTAGAGACAGGAGCAGGTAGGGTAACAGTGACCTGAAACCATGTTCCAAGAAAATCTTCAAAGAGCTACACGCGAACGCACCACGGGGCTCAAAAGAGCTAACAGGTTTCGTTTCGCCTTGTCAAGCTCCTTCTGAGACTCAGACTTCATGTGGAATGTGGTCTGACGCGTCCTCTGGTTGGCAGAGGCCTCGATCTTGACCTTGAATTTAGACATGATCTGTTTCATGACCTCTCCAAGTGAAGTAGATTTGCCGTCCCTGTTCACCGCAAGTTCGATGGCGGTCAGAGTGAAGGAGTCGGAGACCATAGGCTGAGACCGGACGGTTGCCTTGATGCGAGGACCAGTGTCAGCACCCCAAGCAGCAGACTTGGCGGACTGGTTTGCGGGAGGGGCAGAGGATGCAAGAGACGGGAAAGCGGACGGATCGCTGGTGTCCACCACGTTATTGGCGGGTGACTTGACTGGCGTCTCATCCTCTACCACAGATGGGAAGGGATCCGGTGTCCCTTCAAGTCCATGCAACCTCTAAACACGTCCCGACGGGAACCGAAACACCTCAGCCCGGATACACAATCATAGCGACAGCGTCCACACCTGAAGTTCGGCCGCGCCCATGCCATTGGGGGAAGTAGCCGACGTGTCCATGTGTCTGAGATTTGCGGGTGTCCGAAACACAGAACCTTTGACAAAAAATACCTGAACGTTGAGCCCAGCGATGGAACTCAACGCAATGACCGGAAAAACTTGAAAGTAAGATGACGGTAGGGGATGAGTTTATGTAGTAAAGCGCCGACGTGTCTTCCTGCGGGTAATGGACGTGCGAACATCATCCTATTATTGGCCCATGTCTACAAGTTGCAACATATCTTTTCTTACAAAAACTTCACGACCAGGAAACACGTCTCTTACTGTACATTCACGGGCCAAGTTGCTCTATCGTCCAGCCACCCACTTTGCCTTGGTGATCCGCCTTGTTGCACAGTCTCTGACCTCTGTCCAGGTCACTCACTCGCTTTACGTCTTCCGGTGAGAGTGTGATCAGCTACATCGTGGTCAATCACGTATGTTCTCCATTTGAATGAATGCGCCTTACCGTGACATTGTCCTTCTGCCTCTGTGGGTCCTGGCTCTCGGGAACGACAGTGGTCCCTCTGACGATGTGCCATGCCAAGATTACTTGTGCCGGCGACGCATTATACTTGGTAGCAAGTTCAATGATAATAGGGTCACCGCGGACAGTGGCGTAACCTGCCTGCTGTCAGCTTCTGCCATTACAGTTCTTGAGGTAAACTTACCGGTGGGAGTGTAAGCGGTGAGGTAAATTCCTTTGCTCTTGCAGTACTCCAACAGCTCCGGCTGGGCAAGATATGGATGGAGCCTGGAAAGCATGAGAGAGACACCAAACATGATGCCGTGACATACTCACTCCACCTGATTGACTGCTGGAATGACCTTTGCCGTTGTCAACAGCTTCTCAATGCTGGAGACGCGTCAGCGTCATAACCTCGCCGGTTAATGGAGCACCAACTTTTTAATCGAGAAAGTTGGGCTCTCGAGGGCCTTGAGGGACGCATCTGGATTCTTCAAAACTTCGTCATTCGCTACGGAGTTGATCAGCTTCACAGGTGCAGGGGCACGGGTGGGGAGTTGTTCACTTACGTCCACGAGCGATCGTCTGAGGCCAGTGTATCAAGTACTGTGATCCATCCGGTGAGCAAAGAAGCTGCAGTGAGAAAAGGGTCGCAACTGACGAGATCGTAGTAATCTAACTTGGCATTCGCCAAGCTTTCTTCAATTAATTCTTTGACCCGGCCTGGGTGATGCAAGCTGTGCGGTCGTGACAACTCCGATTACATTTCGGTCAGAATTCTATGAAAGGGTCTACATATGGAAGCTTTGTGGTCACAAAGATCTGTTCCCGAGGGATGCCGGACTCGCGGATTGCAGTACCCACGGAATCCTCGGTTCCTTGTAATGCGTCAGCGTACGTGCAAGGAAATGAAAGAGGCGAAACGGACCGTATCCAAGTGCAGTGTCCAAGTGCCTGTATCCGCTCTATACAGGGGGTTAGTTCTGCGCAGCCTACCAAGCATGCTGGCATGCCTGGAGAGCAGTCAGAATCCAGTCCTTCGCTGCGGTACGGGTCTCCACGGTAAGCCCTCCCCAGCAGCCGAGGCCTACGGGGAGACAGTTTTAATATCGACTGAAGAAAGGGAAGTGTGGTTACCGATGGCGGGCATCTGGACATCATTGTTCAGTGTTATGATCTGGGCGGGCGTAGCCATGCTTGTAGTTAGTCGATGAATTCTGAGCTTTACCTAGGCCATGGAGTCGGAGAGGCGATTCGGATGAGGAGAACACATGATGCCCTCGCGTGATATGATTTTCTCCGAATAGTATTGCCAGACTTGCCGAACTCCGACGTGAGTGTCACGTGGATTGATTTTATTTGACACGTGACCAATCATAGTACGTGGATCAATAAATTGATCACCGCACAAAGTACTACCACTATAGTACGACCACCACCAGAGATGCAGCGCGCCTGTCCCAGGGCTTGTCTCGCACTCGCGTTTTTCGTTTCCATTGGCACAACCGTGCATGGCGCATCTTTTCTCGGTGATGCCCTCGTTCGCAAAGACCAAGTCCAGGATGTCCTGGAGCACAAGCCCGTCCGCGGTGAACCCCTCTGCCAGCGCCAAGTGTGTCGGCCTTGATCTGTACCCTATTCACGGTGTTCTCACAGCATATAATCCCAGACCACAGGTCCCATTGAAACCACAATGTGTGACTATGAGACCATCGAGAGCGTCAACGAAGAGTTGTACGCAAACCTCCATGATCTTGTCCAGACTCCATTCTTTAGATACTTCCAGGTACATGGTTCATTCCGATCTACTCAGGCCTCTTACTCAACTTCCTCAATGTTAAAAGGTCGACTTGTACCGGGAATGTCCTTTTTGGCAAGAGAACGGCTTTTGCATGAACCGCGAGTGTGGCATCACCACCGTAGATGAGGTATGTAAGTGTTTCTATAGTCGAGTTCTACTTCTCATTCTGGTTACAGAGCGAAATACCCGAAAAGTGGAGGGCGGCTACTTTGAGTAAAATAGATCTTCCTCCTGAGGATCAGGTATCTATCAATATTGTAGGCCCCTGCTACTACTCACGCGAATTCTTAGCGGATCCAGTTACCAGGTTGTTATTACCGTGACTCTGACTTTTGTTTCCTCGATGACATGACAGGTTCGCCTTGCCTAGTTTCACATTACGTTACACCTGCTTACATGGTTCTACACCAGAGGGAGACTATGTTGATCTAACGCATGTTCCTGAGCGATACACGGGATATTCAGGGAACTCGGCCAATCGCGTTTGGCGAGCGATTTATGAAGAGAATTGTTTTGGTCTCTCAGAACTGAATCTCCTCACCGGAAAATCGGCCGCACCTGTTACCCTTCCCGACACTCTGACCGATTTTATGCGTGAGCCTTTGGATGGTCAAGACACGGACGGAGAGTGTCTGGAGAAGAGAGTGTACTACAAGATCATATCTGGCACGTATTTTGACTGACAGACTATCATGTTCATACTAATTTCACACAGGTCTTCATGCGTCAATCTCAACACACATATGCACAGAGTGGCTGAACCAGTCGACTGGTGAATGGGTTGGTAGTCCTTCATCTAACCGTCGCTTTTCTCCAATGATTCCCTTTAGGCTCCCAATCTTGAATGTTTTGTCACCAAAGTGGCCTCCCATCCTGAGCGCCTCCAGTACATCTATTTCAATACGGTCTTACTCCTCCGTGCCGTCGCCCGCCTCGCACCTTATCTATCTGAATACGACTATTGCTCCATGTCGGGGTACAGCTTCATCCCCCATCATCACCCTTATTCGTCCGACTTGGAAGACGAAGTTCGGACGCTCGCGAGACTCGACAATGTAATGGACATCGCAAGCCACGTCGGCAAATTTGACGAACGAGTCCTTTTCCGTGGGGCGAATGCAAACGTCTGTGGACTACCCCACATATAGTCATTTCGTCTCTGATCGATACCATAGATCCTGAAACAAGAATTCAAACAGCATTTCCGCAACGTGTCCCGGATCATGGACTGTATTGGTTGTGACAAGTGTCGTCTGTGGGGCAAAGTTCAAACCACTGGCTTGGCTACGGCTCTGAAGGTCCTGTTTGAAATAGACGAAAAAGCCCTCCGGTATGTCGCCTTTCTTTAGTGTGATAATCTATAGTGAAAACTCATTCGGTCATGTAGTCACAACACAAACCAAAATCTTCTGCAACGTTCAGAAGTCGTCGCATTGATCAACACACTCCATCGCTTTAGTGAGAGTCTGCACGCTGTCGAACACTTCCGGGAGATGTGGAAGAAGACCGGAGAGCAGGATTCCGCGAGGTTGATCCACGAAGCCGAGAGGGCCGTCACCGGAAATGTAAGTCCACTTTGTCTTGAGATTTGGTGCACGGTTGAATGATATCAAACCTCAGCCACGGCCAACCCCCGATGCACAGACTGCGCAGGGACAATTCCCCGCTACTGCTACCCGCCGCCCAATACCAAACGCTCTGCAACAAAATGTCCGGAGTAAACTTTGGCTGCATTTATCTGATTTCGTGGACAACTGTAGACGACATACCCTTACATATCTCGATCTGCTGTCCGAAATCTGGCAGAGGCTATCAAAGGCAGTGTTCCCTCTACGGACAGAACTTTGATGCTCTCTGTACATTCTCGACAACTCTGCTCTACATACCGGAGAGATATGCCAATGGATACATTGCATTGGAGTATATGTTGTTTCGTCGACTTTCACACTTGGTTCATGCTATGAGTGACGCTTTCTGGTTTTCCGTATTTACTGTAATTTCTTCAGCTTAATGTGGATATCTTGGTTCACAACATCCTAATGTCAAGTTAATTAGGAGAGTCAAAAGATGAAAGAACAAGAAACAAGAAACAAGATAACAAGGTGCAAAGTCCCAGATCACAATGGCACACCATCCACATCATCCTCCGCCATAGGTTCCCCATCTACATCTGCATCACCTGCTTCAGGACCACCTGCCAGGGGAAT
>JBBPQZ010000269.1:0-19014 GCA_038092795.1 Boletus rubissimus
TGTGTAACTACAAGTTTAATCACTATATGAGAATGGGTGGGAAAGATAAGTTAATATCTCCCCAGAAAATAGTGGGAAAATTAAGAAAATCTAGGGAAAGGTAGTTCATATTATAGACTATCCATCCCTGAAGTTTTGTGGAATTCTGACCATGAGAAGTGTATGAATTTTGACTCCTTGGGTCCTTCTGTCATGGCCATGCATCAATTCAACTTGGTGCAGGTCAGCGCCTTTCTTGTTGAGGGAGTTGTCGGTGTTCCGGGCGTAGATAGGTTTGTCGAGCTTCGTAAGAGGAAGCTTGTGTTTTCGGGCAAAGTCCCAGTCAATGCAAGAGATGTCGGCTCCACTATCGATGAGGGCACAGGTGTCAATGGCTTTCAGTGTGTGCGAGGGTACGATTACTTGAACGGGAATTTGCATTGCTTTGGTAGTGGACGTTACAAGTACAGGTGCACACACAGGAGAAGAAGGGGAGACTCGCATCAAAGAAGTTCCCCTATTTAAAAATCCATTTTCTTGAATCTAACCCTCTTGACCGCGGGGACGTCTTCATTGTCATCGTCTATCTCTTGAAGACGTGGGAGATCTTTATCATCATCCTGACTGATCACCTTTATGACCGGTTTGGCAGCTGTGAAAGTGGGGCAGGCAGGGGCAAAGTGGCCAGGTTTACGGCATCTAAAACAAAGTTTCTTCTCAACACAACACTTCCTTTCTTCCAGGGTCATTTTTGAAACATGGATCACGTCAACGTCCATGGCGTCAGGGTCCTTGGCGGGGGTGCGAGAGGGTGAGGAGAAGTTCTGGTGAGGTTGGTACAACGGACGGGAGTATCAGCGCGATAACTCAGCAGCACGATCCCACTGGGTCTGGAAGTGAACAGCTTTGTCGTACCATACCTCGATGGTCAAGGGGACTTTCTCCATGGACATGATCTTTCTCATAAGAGCGGGGGGAAGTCCGGAAGCGAAGTAGGAGATCAGGACGTTGTCGTCCTGAACCTGGGACGTGGCAACTTTGTTCTTGAACTCGGCTATATAAGAGTTTAGCGAAGGGTTGTAAGTGCTGTTCTTGCTGATGAGAACGCGTTTGGTGGTGAGCCAAGTAATTGCATTGTTGACTGTGTCGTGGTGTTTGAACGCGGTCTTGAAAGCCTTGACAAAGTTTTCCCAAGTGCCGATAGTTGTGATGCCTGCGTTGATCGTAGACATCTGGTAGGTGTTTGCCCAGGTGAGGGCGGGTCTCTTAGTCATGAAAGACAGGGCGAAGGCGACTTTCTTAGGGTTGGAGTTGTAGATGGCGTCGTTCACCGTAGTGTAGAACAATACAGTGTTCAACCAAGGTATGGCTTTGTCGTAGGAGCCATCAAAGATCTCGGGGGCGCCGAGACAGAGTTCAGCAGGTTGGGAGGACATTATCGGCAAGGATGGAGGTAGGGAAGGAATAGGGGGAGGACGAACTGGAAGGCTAGTAAGAGTACTAGCGATAGAAGGAGCAGCACGAGGAGGACCGGAAGGAGTAGAACGTGTAGGGGTAGGAGAGGAGGGGGCAGTTGTTGGTGTGGATGGGATAGAGAGGCTGCGGGAGAGGGTAGCGGCTAGATTCTGGTCTCATTGTTCTGCGGTCTGGTGGTGGAGAGTACGCTCGATCTGAGTGGCAAGTTTGTCCGGTTCCTGATCCTCTAGATGGGTGGACTCGTCCGATTTCTCTGGGAAAGAAGGTTCAGCAGGGGCAGGACGATAGAGTTCCCAAGTGGGGTGGTTACACTGAGGATGAATGGTGGAGGCTTACACGGTGGTAGCCTCGACTAGAGAGTTTAGACCTTTTGTTACGACTACCCAGGGTAGGAGTAATCATAAGGGGCCTTCGATGACTAGGAGTTGGATTGGGAGCCGACGATGCAGTGGTTCTGACGTGGGGATTCCTCCGTCAGCAAGGGTCGAGGGGATTCCTCAAAGATATCAGTAAGTGTAGAGTGAACCGATCAAAGTAGTCAGGTTGGATCCAACACGCAGGACTTCCGTTGTGGGGATTCCTTCAATGGTGGACAAGGTATCGGTGAGTCAAAGGACAAGCCAATCGAAGAAGCGATCTAGGGGTTTCCTAATCGCGGGGCGAGTAAGACGAGAGAAGCAAGTAGATTGCTAGGCGACGAGGTACAAGGTAGCTCGAAGGAGGTCTAAACTAGCTATCTAAGTGATACTCGAGTCGATTATATATGCAGTCTCCTCGCGCACGGACCGCAGTAAGAAATGCGAGGAGAACTAGAAAAGAAAGGGTTATGCGTTACGGATCAGAAGAAGACGCATAACGGAATGGAACGAAGCCCGAAAAGGAAGGACGCGTAATGATGAAGAGCAGAACACGCGGCCGTCGCATCGCGGGAGAATCAACGAGACAAATATGATAAGAGGATGCGCCATGGGTACAGAGGCAGTCGGAGAAGCCCGAGGTGAAGAAAAGCAATAAAGTCTGTGGGATGTGCTAGGATCCTTCGAATAAGGGGGCCTAGCACGGATGGTAGTACATGGATAGAGCAGAGGCGAAAGAGAAGTATGAAGAAAAGAAAGAGTTGTAACACCTACTAGTCTGGCAGCCAATCGCACCACCAATGGCCTAGAACACATAGGGGGCTTGAGTACTTGTCACAAGGTACTAGATGAGTTCCTGATCACAGATGATAACAATATCATAGTAGATCAGAAAATATTAGTGTGGGGTAAGTGCATACCGTTGTCTGTGCACTTTGTTACAACTACCCAGGATAGGAGTAATCACAAGGGGCCTTCAATGACAAGGAGTTACTTGGAGAGTGACGACACAGTACTTCCAACGTAGGGATTCCTCTGGTGGTGGTAATCAAGGAGATTTCTCGAGGGTATCAACAAGCGGATAGCAAGTTGATCAAGGAGTCGCTTGGGGAGCAACAACACAGTACTTCCATTGTGGGGATTCCTCCAATGGTGGTAATCAAGGGGATTCCTTGAAGGTATCGACAATCTGAGAGGGAAGTCAATCAAAGAAGTGATCTAGGAGTTTCCTAACCGTGGGATGAGCAAGACAAGTAAAGCAAGTGGATTGCTAGGCAATGAGATACAAGGTAGCTCGAAGGAGGTCTAAACTAGCGATTGTAGTTGTACTTGAGTCGTTTATATACCGAGTCTCCTTGCGTATAGATCATAGTAAGAAATGCAAGGAGGACTACAAAAGAAAGGGTTATGCGTTATGAATCAAAAGAAGATGCATAATGGAATGGAAGGAAGCCTGAAAAGGAAGGACGCATAAAGATGAAGATCAGAACATGCAGCTGACGAATCGTGGGAGAATCATCAAGAAAAATAAGGCAAGAGGAAGTGCCACGGGTATGGAGGCAGTTGAAGAAGCCCGAGGCAAAGAAAAGAAATGAAGTCCAATGGATGTCCTAGAATATGGCATATGAGAGGACCTAGGACTGATGGTAGTACATGGATTGAGCAAAAACAAAAGAAAAGTATGAAGAAAAGGAAAAGTTGTAACATTACCCCCTTTGTAGAGTCAAGACCATGGCGTAGACAAAGACAATTCAAACATGAGAGCACACAGCAGCTCGACCATGAATGATTTAGTAGAGAACGGGGCCACCAACCAGGAAGCCAGTGATGTTGCTGTAGCTGGTATCATCAATGCAGTCTTCCTCGTCGGAATAGTTGCGATCAATGAGGGGGGAAGGAGATCGACGACGTGGGAAATGTCGGAGGATGGGGAGGGCGCCGCGAGGGGTAGGAGGGGTGCCCTGCCTGCGAAAGGAATTGGCTTCTTGATGGGAGTGACACTGTCTGGATGAGGACGAAGAGGTGGACAATTGGGTGGATGAAGATGAGGATGATTGTTGCCTCAGAGGTGGGACTTGACGAGGCGGTGGCAATGGGGCGCGACAGCAAAGGGGGCATTGGGTGAGGATGTGCCCGGGAGCCTAACGGAGGCAGGTGGTGCATTGGTGGACCAGGCAGTTGCGTTGAAAATGGCCAAGTCAGCCGTAGGAGTAACATTGCTCCCCAGCACGGGAATGAGAATCTGGGAGTGGGAGGCAACCATTAGCACCAGTCCACACACTTTCAATGCGTTGCATGAGATGATCCTCGTCCGAGTCAAGGGGCGTTGAGGAAGCAGAGGGGGTGGTTGGTGTGGTCGGAGCTGAGACAGCTCATAGGACCGCGGCAGGTTCTACTGAGGAAGGTCTTTCGACCTCGGCTAAGGAGACTGTTGGGGTCACACGTTCTCTAGTGCAACAGTGTTCAACTGCCAATGCTTCATATAGTTCCCTAGTGAGAGGACACATCTGGGTGGCCATGGCAAGAAGGTATTGTCGCATGTCATATAGAAGGGTGAGCATGCCAAGTTTGTGGAGGGCAACAAGAAGATGCGATTGTACCTGCATGGCATCCTGGTAAATAAATTGGGCGACATATGACTGATTGGTGTCGGCCATGGGAGCATGGGCGAGGGCAATGATGTTTAAGTTTGCAAGATATGCGCTGTAGAGTACATAGAGGAAGGATGCCGAGTTGAGATAACAGTCCAAGGTGGTTGCGAGACTGGGGTTGGTGATGAGCTCGGTGAGCTCTTGAATCTCAAAGATGGTGGATGGGCCATCACTAAGGCAGTACATGGTGGTCGGGACATCTACAGATAAAGGGACTTGTTCAGTATCATAAGAAGAGCTATCTGTGTGCTCCACAGGAGGAGTAGGAGGGCATTGTGCAGCAGTGTCAAGGATGGTAATACTATTGTAGGAAACAAGTGGGGAAGAATGTTTGAAAGAAAAAGAAGAAGAAATCGGAGGAGAGGATACATTACGATCTTCTAGGAACAAGGTTTGATTGTCGTGAGGCAGGGACAGGATGGCAAGTGGCGAGGCATAGGTGGGAGGTACTTGATAGCATTCATAGATTTGGGAAATGGTAAGAGTCAAGTGGGGGATGTCTGCTGTTGGGGTGAATTCAATGGCCATGTTAGTTCTGGGAGAATAAGGAGAAGACAGAGGGAAATTGGGCTTTATACACTTCGAGAGCGGTGTCCACATTGGTCAAGTGTCTCTCTGGGACCCAGGAGTCTTCTTCGGTTGTATACCCTTTCCAATGGATCAAGAAGGAACACTGTCTTTTTGATCCTTTGTGTTTGATGATCTTTTCTATTTCGTATTCTTCTTCGCCATCTATTAAATCTGGAGGGGGCACAGGGTAGTTAGCCCCATGAGTGTCATTCTCGTGATATGGCGAGAGAAGAGATGTCTGGAATACCAGGTGGATCTTCCAGGCCTTGGGAAGGTGCAGCTGGTAGGTGATCAGGGACAATACCTTCATGATGGAAAAGAGGCCCTCTCGTTTGGAGGCAAACTTGGGATTTGCAATGGAACATTTCAGATTTCGTGCCTCAAGCCATACCCTATCCCCTAGGGCAAAGGGTTTAAACTGTCATCTAGTTTGGGCTGACATCATTTGACGTGCCAGCTCATGGGAGGCAAGAGCCTCGTCTCAGGCAGCCGAAAGAGTTTTTAGGCAGTTTTCCACTGCAGGGAGATCCAAATTGGCAATGATCGGTGGTAGGGCATGGAGTTCATATCCCATCATAAGAAAGAAGGGGGATTTGCCAGTGACAGAGTGGGGGCAATGATTGTGAGCGAACTCGGCATGGGAGATTGAGTCAGCCCATGACCCTGGGTTGGATCCACAGTAAATACAGAGATAGGTTTCGATTTCTTGGTTTACGTGTTCAGTCTCTCCATCAGTTTGTGGGTGGTACACCGTGAAGAGAGACAGGTCATATCATAGTAGTCTTCCCAATTTGCGGGCGAACAAACTCACGAACTGGAGTCCTTGGTTGGAGATGATTTTGTTGTAGAGGCCAAAGCGGAGGAAGACTTTGTGGAAGAAGAGGGCAGCAATACCCTTGGCAGTGATAGATTTCTTGGTAGGGCATAAAATTACCCCCTTTGTAAGCCCGTGGTTGACCACGACCAAGAGTGAATTAAAGCTGGAGGAGGATATTGGGAGGTTAGTGATCAGATTGCAGGAGATCTGCTAGAATGGGCGAAACACAGACGATTTAATCAGAGTGAGGGGAGGAATGGAGGGGTGAGTGTTGCTCTTCACCTGCTGACAGGTGGCGCAACCCTCAACATAGCAATGGACGTAGGCAGTGAGGCTGGGCCACCAATACTCGGTGGCGACGAGCTGACAGGTTTTGAGAAAACCAGGGTGACCAGTGGTCTCATGATCATGGCAATGCTGTAAAATGGAGTGACGAAGAGAGCCATTGGCAGGGACATAGATGTGACCCTGGTAGGTGAGAATTCCGGCATCTAGCTGCCAGTCAGTGAGGTGGGAATGGAACGCAGGTGGGATTTCCTCGTTCATGGACTGAAGGGCCTGGCAAACCAGGGTGTCAGATTTGGAGGACTCTTTGATCCATTCATGGAGAGCAGCATCAATAGTATTAACAAAGAGGGAAGGCGGGAGAAGAGTTATGCCTTCATTATCAAGATCCGAGGCAGGAAGGAGATCCGGTCACTGTTATAATATGAACATTTTCAAACATTTTCAGACTTGTACTCTTTTCTTTTCCAGTCACGTGATCTGTGCACGTGACCATGGTAACCCTCACATGACTAGGTCTAGAGCCGATGATGTCATACCACGAGGTGACTGTGCCCTTTTAATTTCTGCTCTTTTCACACAGCCCCTTTCATCTCCGTTATCTCACTCCCACGGTCATGAGATCACTTAGTCTATTTATGGCATTTCATCCCACGCATAGTATGGTCTGTGCGTGCGTCTGTAACATATATAATGTAGCACTTTGCAACTGGAATCCCCAGTCTAATCCACTTTGTTCACCACAATAGTTATTGCCTTGGTCTTCTGGCCATTGTAGACTGTGTTGTTCGGAAAGGACCCCCATACCCTCTTCACTGAGCCAGGAATCGTGTATCCTGCGAGCATAGTCTGAGCCTTGTAGAAGTGATCAGACACTTTGGTGGTAGTTCATAACAGTCACTGAGATAGGGCGTCGGGACTGGCAAGTTGTGTGCCAGGAATGTGGATTATTTTGAGATTGAAGTCAGCTAAATCAATCAGCCAACAGACTTGGCAGTGGTTGAGGGTTTGTGGCTGGTGGAAATATGTGAGGTTCTTGTGATCCATGAAAGTTTGAATGGGAAAAGCAGAGCCGTGGAGGTAGTGGTGCCATGCTTTCAAACCACAGATCACGGCAAGGACTTCTCTGTTATAAATGTCATAGTTTCGCTTAGCAGGGGAGAAGGATTGGGAGATATAAGAACAAGGGTGCCATTCTCCATTGGCGTCAATCTGGAGGAGGATGCCTCTGGAAGCGTACTTTAAGGCGTTGGTGGCAATGGCAAAGGGCGCCAAGAGATTTGGCATTTGTAGTACTGGTTTTCTGAGGAAGAGTGATTTGAGGATGTCAAAGGCATGGGTGCAAGCAGATGACCAGGACCACAAACTAAGCTTTTTGATGAGGTCTATGAGGGGACAGGCGATGTTAGAGTAATCTGGAATGAAACATCAATAAAAATTGGCAAAGCCAAGGAAGGATTGGACATCCTTAACAGTAGAAGGGACTGGCCAGGAAGCAATCCCGTTGAGCTTGATGGGGTCCATGGCGAGTTGTCCTGGTTTGACGATCATTCTGAGATATTCCACCTCAGTGGCGGCAAACTTGCACTTTTTGAGTTTCAGGTGCAGGTCAAGTTTGGTCATGCATTGGAGTACGCACTTAGTTTGTTCTGTATGGGTTGCTTCGTCAGGGGAGGCAATGAGGAGGTCATCCATGTAGTTGATGAGCCAGCCTTCAGCAATCATGTTGTTACAACTTTTCCTTTTCTTTGTACTTCTCTTTCGCCTCTGCTCAATCCATGTACTACCATCAGTCCTAGGTCCCCTCATATGCCATATCCTAGGACATCCATTGGACTTCATTCCTTTTCTTTGCCTCGGGCTTCTTCGACTGCCTTTGTACCCGTGGCACTTCCTTTTACCATATTTGTCTCGTTGATTCTCCCGTGATGTGTCGGCCGCGTGTTCTGATCTTCATTATTATGCGTCCTTCCTTTTCGGGTTTCCTTCTATTCCGTTATGCATCTTCCTTTGATTCGTAATGCATAACCCTTTCTTTTATAGTTCTCCTTGCATTTCTTACTATGGTCCGTGCATAAGGAGGCTGCGTATATAAACGACTTGAGCACCACTTAGATCGCTAGTTTAGACCTCTTTCGAGCTACCTTGTATCTCGTTGCCTAGCAATCTACTTGCTTCTCTCGTCTTACTCGCCCGTGGTTAGAAAACCCCTAGATCGCTTCCTTGATCGGCTTACCTTTGGTTCGCCGATACCCTTGACATTATTGTTGGAGGAATCCCCACAATAAGAAGACTGCGCTGTCGGCTCCCAACCCAACTCCTTGATCGGTTCACTCTTCGCTTACTGATAACCCCGAGGAACCCCCTCGACCCTTGTTGACGGAGGAATCCCCACGTCAAAACTACTGCATTGTCGGCTCTCAACCTGACTCCTTGACATCGAAGGCCCCTTGCGATTACTTCTACCCTGGGTAGTCGTAACAAAAGGTCTAAACTCTCTAGTCGAGGCTACCACTGTGTAAGCCTCCACCATTCATCCTCAGTGTAACCACCCCACTTGGGGACTCTATCATCCTGCCCCTGCTGAACCTTCTTTCCCGGAGGAATCGGACGAGTCCACCCATCTAGAGGATCAGGAACCAGACGAATTCGCAACTCAGATCGAGCGCATCCTTCACCACCAGACAGCAGAGCAACGAGACTGGAACCTAGCTGCCACTCTCTCCTGCAGCCTCACCATCCCATCAGAATCGACAACCGCCCCTTCCTCTCCCACTCCTACATGTTCTACCACTTCCGGCCCACCTTGCATTGTTCCTTCTATCGCTAGCTCTCTTACTAGCATTCCTATTCATCCTCCCCCTCTTCCATCCCTACCTCTGTCCTTGCTGATAATGTTCTCCCATCCCACTGAGCTCCGCCTCGGCGCCCCCGAGATCTTTGATGGCTCTTACAACAAAGCCATACCTTAGTTGAACACTGTGCTGTTTTATCTCACAGTGAATGATGCCATGTATAACTCTGACCCTAAGAAGGTTGCCTTTGCCCTGTTATTTATGACTAAGGGACCTGCCCTCACTTGGGCTACCACCTATCGCATGTCTACGATCAACGCAGATGTTGCGACCATCGGCACCTGGGAAAACTTCGTCAAAGCTTTCAAGACCGTGTTCGAACACCACGACACGGTCAACAATGCTATTACCTGGCTCACCACTAAGTGCGTTCTCATTGGTAAGAACGGCGCCTATAACCCTTCATTGAACTCCTATATAGCCAAGTTCAAAAACAAAGTCGCTACGTCACAGATCCAGGACAACAACGTCCTGATCTCTTACTTCGCTTCTGGACTTCCTCCCGCCCTTATGAGGAAAATCATGTCCATGGAAAAAGTTCCTTCAACCATCAAGGTATGGTACGACAAAGCTGTTCACTTCCAGACCTAGTGGGATCGTGCCGCTGAGTTATCGCGCTGATACTCCCGTCTGTCATACCAACCCCACCAGAACTTCTCCCTCTCTCGCGCCCCCGCCAAAGACCCTGATGCCATGGATGTTGACATCATTCGTGTTCCAAAGATGACCCCGGAAGAAAGGAAGCGTTGTGTTGAGAAGAAACTTTGCTTTAGATGTTGTAAACCTGGCCACTCCTCTCCTGCCTGCCCCATTTTCACAGCTGCCAAACTGGTCATAAAGGCAATCGGTCAGGATGACATTGAAGATCTTCCACGTCTTCAAGAGATAGATGATGATGATGAAGATGTCCCAGTGGTCAGGAGGGTTAGATTCAAGAAGATGGATTTTTAAATAGGGGAACTTCTTCGATGCAAGTCTCCCCTTCTTCTCCCTTGTGTGCTCCTGTACTTGTAACGTCCACTACCAAGGCAATGCAAATCCCCGTTCAAGTAATTGTACCCTCGCATACATTGAAAGCCATCGACACCCGCACCCTCATTGATAGCGGAGCCAACATCTCCTGTATCGACTGGGACTTTGCATGCAAACACAAGCTTCCTCTTATGAAGCTTGACAAACCTATCTATGCCTGGAATGCCAACAACTCCCTTAACAAGAAAGGTGCTATCTGATACTCCTGCTCGCTGTTCCTCAATATTAAGGGAATAGCACAACAAGTCAACTTCATGATCATGTCCCTCGGGCGTGACAATGTTCTCCTTGGACTCTCCTGGTTGAAAGAAACCAACCCTGTCATTGACTGGATGAAACGAACCCTCTCACTCTCCAAAAGTCTTGACCAATCGAAAGAACTTTATGCCTTGCACTCGACGGATTATGACCATCACTCTGCCAAATTCTGGAAACCACCACCCTGCACTCCTCAACATATCCACATCAACTCAATCACCCACTCTCACCTATTCAAGTACAATGAATGGAGAGACCCCTCTGCCCATTGCCAACACGACAACAACATCCAGATCATGTTCCACATTATCAAAAGCGGATCTCGATATATCCCAAAGGGATCCCCCGTCATCGGACACCTCACTTAGGCAACTGAACTCGCCATGGCTGCTGAGAAGGAGAAACCCAAACCCATTCTCCTAGCAGAATACTCTGAATTTGCTTCCATTTTCTCAAAGGAAGCTACCGACCACGTGCCACCCTCACAGCCTTACGACCATGAGATTAACCTCAAGGACTCCTTCACGCCAAAGATCGGGAAACTCTATCCTCTCTCTCCGGAAGAATGCACCACCACTGAATCCTTTTTACAGGAGAATCTAGATTGCAGAAAGATCCACCCCTCGAAATCCCCTCAAGCATCCCCATTCTTTTTCATCAAAAAGAAGGATGGTGGTCTCCACCCCTGCCAAGACTATCGTTACGTCAACGAACATACAGTTCGTGACGCCTACCCATTACCCCTCATATCTGATCTCGTCGATAAACTCCGTGATGCCAAAGTCTTTACCAAGTTCGACGTCCAATGGGAATACAACAACGTCCGTATCAAAGATGGACACCAATGGAAGGCCGCCTTTATCACCCATAAGGGGCTTTTTGAACCAACCATAATGTTTTTCGGTCTCTGTAACTCACTCACCACGTTTCAGAGATTCATGAACGACTCTTTCCACGACATGATCACTGAAGGATGGCTCATCATCTACATGGACGACCTTCTTATTGCCTCCTCTAACGAAGCAATGCACATAGAACGCACCAAACACATTCTCCAACGGATGACCGAGCTTGATTTGCACCTCAAGCTTGAAAAGTGCAAATTTGCAGCCACCAAGGTAGAGTACCTCAGAATGATCGTCAAACTGGGCCAACTTGCCATGGATCCCATCAAGCTCAATGGGATCGCCTCCTGGCCTGTCCCCTCCACCATTAAGGACGTCCGATCCTTTCTCGGCTTTACTAATTTCTACCGATGATTCATTCCTGATTACTCTAACATCGCTCATCCCCTTATAGACCTCACCAAGAAGCTCAGTTCGTGGTCTTGGTCATCTGCCTGCACTCACGCCTTTGACACCCTCAAGGCGCTTTTCCTCAAGAAACCAGTGTTACAAATGCTGAATCTCTCTGCCCCATTCGCCATCACCACCGACGCCTCAAAATATGCTTCTGGAGGCATCCTTCTCCAGACCGACACCAATGGAGAATGGCATCCTTGTTCTTACATTTCACAGTTATTCACCCCTGCAGAACAAAACTACGACATCTACGACAGAGAACTTCTTGCCGTGATCTGCGGTTTGAAAGCGTGGCGCCATTACCTCCATGGCTCAGCCTTTCCTATTCAAACATTCACGGATCACAAGAACCTTACCTACTTTCGGCAACCCCAAACCCTTAACCGCCACCAAGCCCGTTGGCTAATCAACTTAGCCGATTTCGATCTCAAAATGATCCACGTTCCCAGCACCCACCTTGCCAGCCCTGATGCCCTTTCCCGGCGACCGGATCTTCTCCTGGCATCAGATTTTGACAATGAAGGCGTAACACTTCTCCTGCCTTCTCTTTTTGTTAACACTATTGATGCTGCCCTCCATGAACGGATCAAAGAGTCTTCCAAGTCTGACACCCTCGTGTGTCAAGCTCTCCAGTCCATAAATAAGGAAATTCCCCCTGCATTCCGCTCCCGCCTCGCCGACTGGCAACTTGATGCCAGCATTCTCACCTACCAGGGCCGCGTCTACGTCCCAGCCGACGATGCCTTTCACCGCTCCATTCTACAGCGCTGCCATGATCATGAAACTGCCGGACACCCCGGTTTCCTCAAAACCCACCAACTCGTTGCCACCAAATTCTGGTGGCCTGGCCTCGCCACGTACGTCCACTGTTATGTTGAGGGTTGCGCTACTTGTCAACAGGCGAAATTCAACACTTACCCCTCCGTTCCCCCCCTCACTCCAATTAAATCCACCACGTCTCACCCATTCCAACAGATTTCCTGTGATCTGATCACCGACCTCCTGACTTCCTCCTCTGGCTTTGATTCGCTCTTGGTCGTGGTCGACCATGGGCTTACAAAGGGGGTAATTTTGTGCCCTACCAAGAAATCTATCACCGCCGAGGACGTTGCTGCCCTCTTTTTCCACAAAGTCTTCCTCCGCTTCGGCCTTTATGACAAAATCATCTTCAACCGAGGACCCTAGTTCACGAGTTCGTTCGCGCGTGAACTGGGAAGACTACTGTGATATGACCTGTCCCTCTTCACAGCATACCACCCACAGACTGATGGAGAAACTGAACGGGTAAACCAGGAAGTTGAAACTTACCTCTGCATCTACTGCAGATCCAACCCAGGGTCATGGGCAGATTCGATCTCCCATGCTGAATTCGCTCACAACCATTGTTCCCACTCCATCACCGGCAAATCCCCATTCTTCCTCATGATGGGATATGAACCCCACGCCCTACCGCCGATCATCACCAATTCGGACCTTCCCGCAGTAGAAGACCACCTGAAAACCCTTTCGGCTGCCCGAGACGAGGCTCTTGCCTCTCATGAGCTGGCATGTCAAACCATGTCAGCCTGAACTAGACGACACTTCAAACCCTTTGCCCTAGGAGACAGGGTATGGCTTGAAGCATGGAACCTGAAATGTGCCATTGCAAATCCCAAATTCGCCTCCAAACGAGAGGGCCCCTTTTCCGTCACGAAGGTATTATCCCCGATTACGTACCAACTCTGCCTTCCCAAGGCCTGGAAGATCCACCCGGTATTCCACGCCTCGCTTCTCTCACCGTATCGCGAGAACAACACTCATGGGGCTAACTACCCTGTGCCCCCTCTGGATTTAATAGACGGCGAAGAAGAATACGAAATAGAGAAGATCGTCAAGCACAAAGGATCAAAAGGGCAGCACTCCTTCTTGATCCGATGGAAAGGGTACACAACCGAAGAGGACTCCTGGGTTCCAGAAAGACACTTGACCAATGCAGACTCCACCCTCCAAGTGTATAAAGCCCTCTTCCCCTCCGTCTTCTCCTCATCCTCTCAGAACTAATATGGCCATTAACTTCACCCCCACTGACGAAACTTCTCACCTCACTCTTACCATTGCCCAGATCTACGAACAATACCAAGTACCTCCTGGCTTTGCCTCCCCTCTCACTATTCCGTCCCCACCTCATGAAAACCAAACCTTGTTCCCCGAGGAGCATGATACGTCGTCTCCTCCAGTTCCCGCTCCTCTTTCTTTTATACCTTCTTCCCCACTTGTTCCCCACAATAGTATTACCATCCCTGACATTACTTCACAACGTCCTCCTACTCCTCCTATGGAGTGTACAACTAGCCCTTCAGATGATACTGAACAAGCCCCTCTCTCCATAGATGTCCCAACCACCGCGTACTGCCTCAGTGATGGTCCCCCCACCATCTTTGAAATCCGTAAGCTCACTGAGCTCATTACCGACCCCGGTCTTGCAACCACTCTTGACTGTTACCTCGACTCGGCGTCTCCACTATATGCCCTCTATAGTGTCTACTTGGCCAATTTAAACATCATTGCCCTCGCCCACGCCCCCACTGCCGATACCAACTGGTCTTATGTAGCACAATTCATTTACCAGGATGCAATGCAGGCACAATCCTGCCTCCTCGTAGCCCTCCACCAACTCAGCATGCTTACCCTCTTAAGGGACATGCACTGATATCTCCTGGCTATGGCCACACAAACCCGTCCCCTCACCCAAGAGCTCTATGAAGCACTCGCCGTCGAACAGTGTCACACCCGCAAATGTGCAACCCCAATAGTCTTCCTCGCTGAGGTCAAAAGACCTCCCCCTACCGAACCCGTCACAGTCTCACAGGCCCTTGCAATTCCCACCATGCCAACCACCCCTTCCGTATCTTCGACCCTGCTCGGGTCAGACGAGGACCACCTCATGCAATGAATCGAAAGCACCTGGACTGGCGCTGAAAGATGCCTCCCTCTTCCCGACTCTCACCCCTGAGCCAGTGAGCATTGTTATGCCTGTGGTCGCATTGGCCACTTTCAGCGTGACTGCCCCGTGCACCAGTGTACGACCTGCCTTCGGTGGGCTCCCAGACATATTCTCGCCTGATGTCCTCTCTGACATCACACCGCTTCCCCACTGCCTCGTCGCGTTCCTGTTATAATATGAACATTTTCAAACATTTTCAAACTTGTACTTTTCACTTATCTAGTCATGTGATCTGTGCACGTGACCGTGGTAACCCTCACATGACTAGGTCTAGAACCAATGACATCATACCATGAGGTGACTATGCCTTTTTAATTTCCACTCTTCTCACACAGCCCCGTTCATTTCCGTTATCACGTTCCCATGGTCGTGAGATCACTTAGTCTATTTATGGTAATTCATCCCACGCATAGCATGGTCTGTGGGCGAGCCTGTATAATATATAAGGTAGCACTTTGCAACTGGAAACCCCAGTCTAATCCACTTTGTTCACTGTGATAGTCATTGCCTTGACCTTCTTGGTCATTGTAGACTGCATTGTTTGAAAAGGACCCCCATACCCTCTTCATTGAGCCAGGACACGTATAGCCTGCAAGCATCGTCCAAGCCTTGTGGAAGTGATCAGATGCTTCGGCGGTAGTTCATAACACTTGGATTAGACTGCATACACAACGCTCGGGTCCCAGAGCTAAGGGAACTAGAGGCACTACCACTTGATGGTAGCGAGACCAGCACTCGCCCCACGCTGTTTGTATATGGTCGTCCGCTGTCATAAATACGGATAATGTTGCTGTCAGGCATAGAGCACTAGCCTCCGTTGTCAGTTGAGTGCCTAACTGTCCGTGGTGGTACTACGCCGGTGTACCCAGGTTCGCGTGATCACCTGTGACGTCATGTCTAATGCAGATAGTATTTCCATATGCTGTAGCCAGGCGGATCCGGTTCCCCCATCTCCGACTTCTCTTTACATAGTTTTATTCTGGATTCTGTTTTAGGTTGCTGCGGCCACCTGCATCATTGTATTTGGAGAAGAAGATATTACCTCTGATCCAAAAAGTACTTCCTTAGGCAGCAAGTTTGTAGACTGCCCAGAGTGTGGTTGGAAAAGTCTGCACAGTAAGCAGTTGAAAGAAGACATTTTTCAAGATTCCTCCCCAATCCCGCACCCACAAGGTCTATTGGCCTTCTCACGACAAGCAAAGAACCGAACGCCACTCTTTCTCCTTCAAGTGGTATGGTGACGAGCACTTTTGATCCTATCTTCGCCCTACCAACTATCTCTGTTCCATAATCAAATATGTCGAACTCGGTGGACTTAGATGATCTCATCGCAAGGCTGTCCACCCTAAATGTAAACCAAGAAAAGAACAACGTGACTAAGAAGATCGCTGACCCCGATAAATGGGATGGCGATCGATCCACTTTCCGTCTATGGTGGGTCAAGTTATGTCTTTGGGTGGATGCCCAAACGTGGAAGTCAGACAAGCTGAAGTGTATTGCTGTCCTTTCATGGTTTGAGAAGAAGGTGGATGGTTTCGCCCAGCTCACACTGGAAAAGTACCTTGACGACGAGGAAACCGAGGTGAAGAACGCACAAGATGTCGTTGTTGGAACCAAAGGAGATTTAGCTTGGCCAAGTTGGTCCAAGCTCCAAAAAGAGATCAAGAGTTATTTCCGAATTGATGTACTTGCCCACGAGTCGCTTCGGAAGTTAGAAGGTCTCTGGCAAAATGGTCATCCGATTGACCTCTTCCTTCAACGCTTCGAAGTTCTTCAGAACGAGGCAAATATCAAGGATTACCACGCGGTCACTATCCTCAAAAAGGCGGTGGACTACCACATCTACGAAAGAGTCCAGATGAACCATCCTGGATTAGAGTTCGAGATCGATGCGCTCAAGGAAAATTATAGAGCTGTCGGCCAAGCTTACAAGCAGATGGCAATAGGACGTGGTCCTCCATCTAATTCCCACTTCGTCCCACAGCCTCAGGGTTGTTATCCTTACCCGCCTCCATCTTAACCTCCCCCCCCTCAACGTCCGCAGTTTATGGCGGTAGGAACTCAACTGGGTCGCGGCGCTCCCATGGAGATAAGTGTGCAGCAAGCTGCACCAACAAGGCCTGACACGAGAACTTGCTTCTTGTGTAATCTCCCTGGGCATATCAAGCCCAACTGCCCCAAAAATCCTTATCGTCGTCCACCCCGTCCTCCCCAACAGCGTCAGCAGGTTGTCTGGGATTATGACCAGGGAGCTTACGTCCCAGTCCCCGAATATTCTCAGGCGCATGTAGCGCAACAATTCGTCTCCCGTCCCCTCCCAATTCCCCCGGTTACGGCACCGGTAGTAGCAACGGCCGCCCAACAGTTTGTCTTGGAAGAAGCCGAGGCTTATTATAGGGACAAGTTTGAAGTCGAGGCCAAGCAGCGTGCGGCCGAGGCTTTAAAAGGACACAGCACATAGGAGTAGAGGGTTCCCCCGTGCATGGACCTAATTCTGTTTCTTCTTCTTCTTTTACGTTTTGTTCCAAATCCAATTTCCCTATTTCTGATTTGTCTTCTGTATTACGTAGTTTGTCTGTTCATTCTGTGAGAGCGTCTCAATTGAGCACAGCACTGGAATTAAATAATAGTGTGCTTAATTCTCTCCAAAAACAACAAAAAATTAGTTCTATTTATAAACCCCTCTCGTGTGTCATGACTTCCCAGCAACGCACAACGACATGGTCATTCAGCAGAGAGTTCTTGCTTGAGACTGTCATACATTGCCAGCGGGATGGTCAGTGGGAATGTCATCGGTTCAGAGCTCTCCTGGACTTTGGTGCTACCCACACATTTATTGATCAGGATTATGTTATTCGTCACAGCATTCCTTTCTTTACCCTCAATAACCTGATTAAAATACATAATGCTGATGGATCAGAAGGTGCTATTGGCCAAATCCAGCATGCAGTAACCCTGATCGTGGAAATCGCTGGACACTTCGAAACAATAGATGCTTATATATCTAAATTAGGTACACATCACATGATCATCAGGTATGACTGGCTTTTCCGCCATAATCCCAAGGTCGACTGGGTGCAGAAAACCATTTCATTTCCACACTGCACTTAGTATTGCAAAATTATGGGTTCTGGACCTCCCGCTTCTAATTATTTCGAACCTAGTCCTTCTTTTTTACATACTATCGAGGAAGGACTCAAAAGTCAAGTCCCCGAGGTGTATCACAAGTTCCTAGAAGTCTTCTCGGAACAGGAATCAACAAGAATGCCGCTATGAAAGCCTTGGTATCATGCCATAGATCTCAAGCCGGACTTCGTCCCAAAGAAGGGTAGAGTAATTCCCCTGTCAGATATTGAAATGGATGAAGTTCGCACATTCATCGACAAGGAGCTCAAAAAAGGCTATATTGCTCCTTCTAAATCGCCTCAAACATCTCCTGTCTTCTTTATTTCTACAAAGGACGGTGGGAAGCATATGGTCATTGATTACCATTACCTCAACGAGGGTACCATTAAAAACTCCTATCCACTTCCTTTGATCCCACAGCTCATCGATCGGTTGAAAAATGCCAATATGTTTACGGCCCTGGACTTGCGCTGGGGATACAATAACGTACGGATCAAAGAAGGTGACGAATGGAAAGGTGCCTTTGTTACCCCCATTGGTGCTTATGAACCCACGGTAATGTATTTCGGAATGACTAATTCTCCTCCTATTTTCCAACAAATGATGAACAATATTTTCAACGATATGTATGCTGTTGTAATTATTTATATCGATGACTGTATGATATTTACATTGAAGAAGACTCGGGAAGAACACGAAGAGGTTGTAAAAGAGGTCCTACATCGTTTACGCGATAATGACCTTTACATAAAACCCTCCAAGTGTCATTTCTTGAAGGACAAGGTGGACTTTCTCGGTATGGTAGTATCTAAAAAGGGGGTGGAAATGCAGAAAAAGAAAGTCACTGGAGTTATGGATTGGCCAGTTCCTACTTGGTTAAAGCAGCTCCAAGGTTTCCTAGGTCTTTGTAACTATTATAGGCGTTTCATTTCGGGCTTTGCCAAGATCGCATGCCCCTTGAACGATCTTACCAAGAAAGACGTTCCGTTCACATGGGGTCCCGATCAACAAGCAGCATTCGAAGCCCTCAAGAAGAAATTCACTACCGCCCTGCTTCTGGCTTATCCTAATCGGGATCAAGAAGTCAGGGTAGAAACGGATGCCTCAGATATCACTACCGGAGCTGTGCTCTCAACCTTATGTAATGATGGTAACTGGCGTCCTATCGCCTTCATTTCCCACTCCTTTGATAGCGCAGAGTGCAACTATCCTATTTACGATAAAGAACTTCTTGCAGTGATTAGGGTGCTGGAAGAATGGCGTCACTATCTTATAGGTCGCGAACAATTTGAAATCTGGACCAATCACAAGAATCTAGAATATTG
>JBBPQZ010000270.1:0-18992 GCA_038092795.1 Boletus rubissimus
TCCACTTGTACACCAAGTCCCTCTACTCCCGCTCCCTGAATATTTTCTCTATAGCTGCACTGGAGTAAGACTTGGGGCGCTCGAGCGCTGAACAAGTTGATTGATTGATCAGCGGGGTTCAGAAGACGGAGACCAGCACCTACGTGCACCAAGAGCCCGGTCCCAGATAAGCTGAGCCGTGACACCAAAAGCCCTCGACACTCCAAACAGCACCGTGTAAAACTGCATTTGAGTTAAACCATAGTGAGTGAGTAGCACACCCGAGTGAGCATCGACATTCGGCCATGGATTCTTGGCTTTACCAGCCTGCGCAGATAGTCCGTTAGAACATGGATGGCGGAATGAGGGGACCGCAAACCTGTAGAAGGATGTTAGGGACAATATTGTAAACCTGCCCAACTAATCTAAAGAGGGGATCGTGTGGTAAATGTTTCAAAGCAAACTCGCGCTGTGCGGTGTAGCGAGGATCCGTCTTGCGCAATACAGCATGTCCGTAGCCCGGCACAACTTGACCACCTTTCAGCGTGGACCACACATATTCTTTCACGGTCTCGTCACTAGCGCCCTCGCCGATCTTTTCTTGCATTTTGCGTAACCATATCAACACTTCCTGGTTGGCAAGACCATGTAAAGGTCCAGCGAGACCATTAAGGGAAGCACCAAATGCCAGGAATGGATCTGAAAGAGCAGAACCAACCAGCTTCCCAGTATGGGCAGAGACGTTACCACCCTCGTGATCACTACACAAAGGACTAAGAAAGAGAAAGAGAATACACCCAGAACTTAAATCTTACCTGTGGATGGTAATATAGAGCCGAAGAAGCTCCACGAAAGCCTCGTTTTCACCAAAGCCAAGAAGTGTGGCAAGGTTATGCGAGTAGTCTTTATGAGGATCAACGGCGGGAAGTTTGCCGTCACCAAAGACATTGCGATAAATCCGACCCGCGATATTGGGAAGCTTGGCGATGCTGAAATAGAAGATGAACATGGATAAACAAGATGGGTATGAACAACACACAGATCCATTGCATCCTCAAAAGTGGGTCCCCAATACTCCTTTTTAGAAACGCCATCCTGATAGGCTTTAGCAAAGGCCGAATCATGATTGAGCTGAGAATACTTGAATTTCAGTTCCACGAGAAAAGAGGACAACATACCGCAGTGACAGCTAAGCTAAACTGGCTCATTGGGTGCAGTGTGGGAGGGCATCGATCGAGGATCTCTTCAACGAACTCGGGGATAGCAGCACGGGCAGCCCAATCTCGGGACAGGCCAGCGACCTGCTCACAGGTCGGGATTTCGCCAGTTACAAGAAGCCAGAAGAGGGCTTCAGGTAAAGGCTCAGAACCACCAGGCGCCTTGGGGAGAAGTTCCTGGCACTCAGGAATAGATTTGCCGCGGAAGCGGATTCCTTCCTCTGTCATCCACTTGATTAGTGGCGACATTTGATCCTCTCGGACGACATGACTCACCTGCGTCAAGGACCGACCCGTCCCAGATCAATGCAGGTAGACCACGCATGCCTCTTTAAAGAGCCAGGTTAAATGATTGCAAGCCTAGGAGAGTGCTGAAACATGCCCATAAAGCTGGTCTACCAGGACAGGACCGAATGCCTTTTTGCCATGCTGAGCACGTATTTGCTTGACCTACGACTAATTTAGACCGAGGGAAGAATCACCACAGAGAAGGCATACTTTTTCTATTTCTGCAGGAATTAGCTCGGCGAGCCGTTCTTTCAGCGTCGACTGTTTTGGAAGTGTCGAAGAAAACCGGGCCGAAGCAACGCCTGCGCGTACCCATGGAGAACGTGACTGATGAAACGGAGTGAGTTGTTAGAGTGACAACAACAGAATGGGAGACATACGGCCTGAACAATGGAGCGAAGGGATGCAGCCATGGCGCGTCTAGTCGTAGAGGGGATAGAACAAGAAAGAAACCAAAGGGAAGCGAGCAAAAAAATGTCGAGGGAAATACCGGAACAACATTATGATGTAAGACCACGTGGGAACTCGGGACAACCAACTCGTCTCCGCAAAGTGCTTCTTGATCAACCCATATTCAATGGCGAAACGAAAACGACCCTCCAATCAACCTCTCTCTCTGCTACCCCAGGTCAGCTCTGTCCCCATCCTCATCTCAATCACTTATCTGTTCCTTCCACTAGAAAAAGCACTACCGTCAACGTGCACATGCCAATCCATTCTCTGATCACGCCCTCGATTACCCTGCCTCGTCCCATATGATCGAGTGGAGTGAACACTACCCGGCATTCTCAGCATCTGGAAAGCGACCCGAATTCGTCGATATCGGGTGTGGCTTTGGCGGCCTCCTTGTCGCGCTTTCCCCACTGTTTCCAGACACGTTGATGCTCGGTGCGTTTTCCCTTGCAACATCTCGTGTCTACGCGATCTTCACTCCCCTCTCCACAACAGGTATGGAAATCCGTGTCCAAGTCACACAATATGTTCAAGATCGTATCACCGCTTTGCGCGCAACCTCCGCGGGCCCCGCCCAGTGCACATCGTCCACCACTCCAGCTCCCTACCAAAATGTGTCTGTCGTCCGCGCCAACGCCATGAAATTCCTTCCGAACTTTTTTTCTAAACATTCCTTGTCCGCCCTATTCTTCTTATTCCCAGATCCGCATTTCAAGGCCCGCAAGCATAAGGCTCGCATCATTTCCCCTACCCTCCTCGCAGAATACGCTTATGTACTTCGGCCCGGCGGCATCATATACACAATAACCGATGTGTATGATCTGCATGAATGGATGAAAACACATCTAGAGGCGTTCCCATTATTTGAGAGCGTCACCGAGCACGAGCTAAGGCAACAAGGCCATGGCCCAACACTGGACGCCGTACATCACAGTACCGAGGAAGGAAGGAAGGTTGAGAGAAATGGTGGCGAAAAGTGGCTTGCGTGTTTCAGACGTAAGGAGGTGTCCAGGATATAATTGCGTCGTACAGGAATCACATCACTATAACTCTTCCATTTCAACTTCTTTCATGTGGTCCGTCTTTTCTCCACTACCGATCGCAGCAACGAGGGATTGTGTCCTCTTTGCCAGTGCAGCTCTCATTTCCTCATGAAGTACTATGCTAGCATCTACAACCAATCGGAAGATTTCTTCGAATCGATCGAGGTGTAGCCTGGTGTCCATTGTCACGAGTGTCACACGCCCCGTGCGAGGCATGACAGCAACAGAAACGTGCGGTACGTCGTTTTCTTCTAGCGTGTTTAGGTCTAGTAACGGGGAAGTCGAATGCACTCCCCCTGAGATTGCACAAACGAAGTCGAACATCGCTACGCCTCCGGTTGCAAGAGCTAAAGTAGTCCCGTTGAGACAAGCTGGAAGTAAGCCTCCATCTTGCTGGATGACTTGAATATAGATGTCGATTTGGGACCTTGGGTAGAGATGTGTTTGCACGACAGGCTCGAATGTCGACTTTACGACTGACGCGAGTTCGAGCATTCGTCTGACCCAGGTTATGGTCAGCGTACGAGCACACAGCAATGCCGCATGCAGAGGAGAGATCACGCCAATCAAGCGATTACTTACTTGTCCCCTCTAGTGCGTTTCCTACGTTCGCCGGTACTGAAGGCCGCGATATGTACTTCAACGTTGATGTTGGCACGATCGTGAATAGTCTGGGACCGCATTTTTGCTTCTCGTGGACCAAGTACAGAAACCAGTACTTCAGTTAGACCATGACGTATTGTAACGGACGCGTCGGCAGAGCCTTGCAATGAGAAGTCGATATCGATCTCTCTCAGCTCGTATTGTTTTCGTCCGTCCGATCTGAGACCGCCATCATTGAGGATTTCTATCCTCGAAGCCTGAGAATATATACATATTATATGTAAGCTTGCATCTCAGGAATATGGTGAACCTTTACCATATGTCGAAATGCGGAGGGACCAATAGTAGGAGGATTGGCACTCGTCCGATTTAGGTAAGCTTTCAACAGTCGTAGACCGACTCGAGTATTTTGTCTACAAAGCATCAATTCGTGGGAGAACACTGCCTATCATACGCCGCGCCGTGAGACATTTCCTTTTTTTGAGTTTACACGTGATGTTGGTCAGTAGTAGTGCTTGTACGAAGCTTACATGTGAATAATGTTCGAGCAATGTTACAGGAGGAAAACGCGACAGCGCTGCGCAACCTTTTGGCCTGTACTGTTCCTTTATTAACGATACGAATATGGGATTAGAAATGTCGAGCGCGATAACTGAGGGGGGAAGAAATAAAATAAAGTATCATTACCGGTTTCCGTTGGGGTCCAATTGGCGGGAGCTTGTAGGCACTCGCACGCTTTCATTATAGCCCGACGAAATCTTCCGAAAGACCGCCACTGACTCAACCCCACTCTCGTGCATAACATCATGGAGAGAAACACTGAAGAATCAGTGTACACCCCTCAATCTCTTCTGGACACCGACCTGTACAAGGTAAATGTTCATCCTCATCGTTCGGGATCATCTGTTAAGCGCCAGGGGCAAGCAGCTCACAATGCAGCAAGCCATCGTGCATCACTTCCCAGAGACACGAGCACTTTACAGATTTACCCACCGGGACCCTGATGTATTATTCCCTCGCGGATGCATCGATCTGCTTCACAAGTCCATCCAACGTATGTTCCACCCCGTCCTGATCACTCTGGAGTTGTCAAAGTCCGCTAGGATTTCGGGGTCTGCGTCTGACAACTGAGGAGAAGAACTGGTTGGCGAATACATGCCCCTATTTCTCCAAAGAATATCTTGAGTATCTTTCAGAATTTCAGTTCGATCCCGCACAAATATCACTCAGGTTCATGCCAGTCTCTGACGATGGAGGAGAAGGAAGAGTCGAGATAGAAGCCAGTGGTCTATGGAAAGAGTCCATACTCTGGGAAGTCCCCGTAATGGCTTGTTTAAGCGAGCTCTACTTCCGGGTAGGCGCAACCGACTGGAGCTATGAAGGCCAGAAAGGTGAACACCATGCTCTGTATTCTTCCTCATGGGTAGAACTTACTTTGCAGAGAGTGCGTCTGCCAAGGGGCAGACTTTGTTACAAGCAGGATGTACCTTTAGCGAGTTCGGGACTCGGAGGAGGCGATCATTCTACATCCAGGACCTCGTCATTGCAACTCTGAAACAAGAGGCCGACCGATCCCCTGGGCGAGGAGCCTTTTTTGGAACGAGCAATGTCTGCATCTACGTCGAATGCTCTTTCATCGCTATCTACAAACTAATTTTCAATGCATACAGGCCTACTTTGCAAAGAAATACGGCATCCATCCGGTGGGCACCATCGCGCAGTGCGTCCTCTGTCTACTTGATGATCTGGTGTGCTTATGAACATGGTAGTGAATGGTTCATGGGGGTAAGCATTATGTGACGTTGCGCCCGCGAACGGGGGTAATACTTTGCTAGGTTGCAGCATTGAAGGGTTATCAAGGTGCAAATGCGCAAGCCTTGGCGCTTTGGCAGGAAATCTACCCGAACAACTTGCTCGTCGCGCTCGCCGACACCTTCTCCTCGAAGGTCTTCTTCCAGGCATGTATCCCTGTTGTCAGCCTGTTATCCAAGCCTTAGGGAACCGAAACAAAACAGGAATTTGCAAATAATCCAGCACACGCCCAAAAATGGACAGGTCTCAGACAAGACTCGGGCAACCCCTTCGCGTTTGCACCGGCAGCCAAGGCAATGTATGAGAGTATTGGGATTGATATCCGCACGAAGACCATCGTCTATTCCGACTCTCTAACCTTGGACAAAGTACTTCAGTTGAAGAAGCAGTGTGATGACATCGGCTTTAGGTGTAAGTGAGTTTTGGTTGAAAAATATCCGTTGGTTGTGATGCCATATTCCAGGTTCTTTCGGAATTGGAACATTTCTTACGAATGATTTCAAGACAAAGAGCAGTGACTATGCAGAGAAAAGTAGAGCTCTCAACATGGTAATCAAACTTGCCAAGGTTGACGATAGAGATTGCGTCAAAATCAGCGATGACCTGACTAAGGTGCAGTACATGGGCGGTTTCCTCCACCAAATCTTGACATTTCCACATTCAGAACACAGGAGACAAAGCATCTGTGGAGTTTGTGAAGAAGTTGTACGGGTTACCCAACTAAGTTGTGCAAAGGAATGAAGAGGGCGGAAAATCTGTAACTATATTGAATGTTACGCCTTCGACAGTATGGATGTGTTATAGGAATGAAAGTAAAACTGCTTCGGTCTCTTGGACATCCAAACCTGCGCTAATGTCCAAGGTTTCTACCTGAAGCGGTCCACTAACCCTAGCGTTGGCTGTTTCATACGTTTGCCCTCCCCAGGTAATCCCGGAGGTCGCATTTGCATATCTGTGGGGGAATGAGTACAGTGATATGCGGTGAAAATCCACCATACGTGATGTTAAGCTTCTTTACTTCCATCTCCCGTACAGTCAGCCCGGAACCAGAGAAGTCAATATTAATGTGAGTAGTAGTGCGGACTCCCCCGCCAGGAAGATAGGCAGCGCTATTGATAAATACCGCTCGGGCAAGGTTTCCGTATTCAAATACAGCGTATCCTGAGATGTCAGTTGCGTTGACAGGGATTTCGACCACCTGTGCGGAACCAGTTGAGCCGATCGCTTCCGCAGCCATGATCGCCGCATAGTAGGGGGGTTGTATATGAGGAGGAAGTGGAGTGATCGGAGAGCCATCCAATATAGAGTAATTGAGAGTCACAGGCTGGATCTTATATTTGCAAACATGAGGTTGGGTCATCTCGTCCTGAATAACACTCACAAAATTATATTTATAGCCGATACCTTCGTGGAAGTGCAATCTACTGATGCCAACTTGAGTTGCAAACAAAGAGTAGTCGAGTGCCCAGAGTGCAGCGCCAGCGGTGTTGCTCACTCCTGCAAACAGATTAATGATGTTGGAAGACCAACATACCCCTTTCACGTACCTGGCGCACCATGACAGCTCATGCCTATAGCCGCCAACAAGTCAGGAGTGACAAAACGAAGACAGAGTCAAATAATTACTGTTCGTCTCGCCTAGAATATACTCCAAACCGTGTGCAAAAGTAGCATTGATGTCTGGTTCAAACACGGTGATGTTTCCGCGGATGTAATTCTTCGTCATCAAATCCTGTAAAACAGCACCAGACCCAGTGCAAAACGAGCCACTGTATTGGTGTTGGGAAATCCTTTGGGAGAATGGGTGAGGTGGTAAATTCTCAACGCGGAACGTACGTGGTAATTAATGTGCCAGGCAAAGTATCGAGAATGCCATCCACGAAAATTGCTTGTGGAGAGAAACCACTGATGTTGTTGTGAGATGAACCAGCAAATGCAGCTCCGATCAACTTAGTGAAGGAAGTCTTTGACAGGCCAGCCGTCTCGGAGACGTTGGTAGCAAATTGAACCCATCTGCCCCAAAGATCAATTACGGAGACAGGCATGATAATAGACTTACTGAGGGACATAGTCGAAAACACTCCAGCTACTATTCCTGCCCCCATTCTTGTAGTAAAGATCGGCCTCATTGCCCACCTCAATGAAGTTTAGTGTGATCCCGTTTGCCTTGACAGCCGGGGACCCGAAAGCTTGGATCAGTGCCTTCGTCTCAAGGTACGCAACAGTCAAGTTGTATTGCCTCAGGTTGATTCCCCAGTGTACACGGGTTCCTATCGAACACTCTAGTTGAAATCTGCTGCTGCACGTATATGAGTTAGAACTTGCCGAAAGGAAGATGAGATATGATGTCATAAAATCCTTGTCCGACAGTGATGTTAGTTGCCTCGGGGTAAGGGGTAACGGGGGTAGAGGCAGGGAAAATATCCTCTTCGTGCTGGAACACCAGATCAGCACTGTGACTACGGCGAACTGACGGCTGGAGGTAAACCTGAACGCCATAGCTAAAGTCGGTATGATCCTCGGAATTAGCACCAATCCTGATGAATGGCGGTGAATTCGTAATTTGAACCAAATTATCGAGAGCATTGTAGAAGAATTGGTTTTGTTCCGTGGGTCCCGCCCAATCTACCCATCTATCTTGTTCAATGGAGAGCGAAACAAGGTCTGGCGCCACCGATGGAGCACCGCTGGGTGCGGTGAGAGGAATGGTCACATTAATGGCCGAGGCCACTAATGGAGTAAGCGAAGCCAGTAGTATCGTTCGGTACAACCCCAACATCAGACTGACTGTGGACTAAACTAAACTTGTTCGGACTCGAGACGAGAGGAAAGCCGCGGATTTTCGATCGACCGGCAAGCCCGGTGGAGTGGAATTATGTAGGGGGAGCAACAAGGCTAAGGCGGTCCGGTGTATCCCCATGACCATCAACACATATAGCACGCTAAATAAATTGCATAATGCCGAGGATTCGAGACCGCTGAACACAAGCGAGCAATGTGGTAAATTTTGTCGTGACATTCCCCAAGGGGTCCCTTCCACGAAGTTTGTCCTGTCCTTTTTATGTAAGTGAAGTGACCACACACCAACTGGCCAAACAAGTAGAATGTATCCATGGACTTCCCTATGAATCGTCGATGCATCAATGTCTGATCCACACGACTCAGTGAGATGACGGTAAAAGTGTGAGAGAACCTAGTTGTGTATTCTTTTTCTTTGATGAAGTATATTGAGTAACGTGACACCTTTTCGGAAGAAATACAGTAATCTCAAAATCGTTGAGCGCTTTCGTGTCCTGAAGTTTCCTACCATCCCTCCGCAATTGGATGACGAGGGTTTGTTACGATGTGATTGAGAAGTGAGTCTTGAAGAGTTACATTGTAGAAATCCTCAATGATCCCCTTGGAGATGCGTGACATCGCACATTATTCAAACCCGGGTGATAACGCTCAGCAGATTTGTCGAGTTGCTGCCACAGTTACTGTGTTGTTATGTTTCTTTGCCAGCTTGGTTGCAAGATGGCCCTATCCTTTCTTCATTGCGGGAAACGAAACGGAGGTTCATAATGCACCGATGAACGAAGAGCTTAGAGAATGTACAAGACTAGTACCAGCTGGAAAAGCGTACATATTCTCACGCTCCGCGCAGATGGCATCTCGGCAGAACAGCCAACCACAGATCCACAGCATCACCCATGTCCGATGTTCGAACACTCCTCAAGGCGAAACGACAAGAGATACGGATTGACCATCCCTTAGCATCTTACGCGTCTAGTGGACAGTTACGTTGCGTCGTTTGCGAGACAAATATCAAACATCCATCTGCATGGGACGGTCATCTGGGGAGCAAAGCGCATCGCACAAATGCAGCCCGCATTAGGGAAGAAGAAAGGAGGCGGAAGGAGCTGGAGCTGGAAGAAGCCAAACGTCTCAAGCGGAAAGCACCTGAGGACGATATAAACGACGACATCAGAAGTACCGCCAAAAAGCCAAAAGCCACCTCGGTACCTCAGCCATCGACGTCCAACTTACCTTCCGATTTCTTCTCTGATCCATCACGAGCGCCTCTTCTTTCGTTTAATGACTTGGACGACGAAGATGAAATGGGTGAGGCGGCGGCTATTACCAAACCGACAGACGGAGGTGGAGACCCTTCACTCGACCAAGAGTGGATACAATTCCAGCAATCTGTCATCAACGCTCCCGACGCAGTCGCTACCTACGACCGCGCCACGATTTTTGCAGACCCTGAGCTTGTCTCAGATCCATCCGAGGGTTTCCCTGCCCATGACGGTGTACATGCCCAGCCCTTGACCAAAGTAGATGAAAACGAGAGGCGGCGAAAAGAACAGGAGGAACGAGAATTGATCATGGACCGCCTTATGGATGAGGAGCGCGCGCAGGAGGAAGCGGATATGAAAGTTGTTACTATGAAAAACAAGTTAGAGGCCCTGCGGAAGAGACGAGAAGCATCTCGATCTGCAAAGTCAAACGTAGGAGTCGTTTAAGAGAACTTCGGTTCAGAGTTAGCACTGGTACCCGCCTCACCCCGGGACGAGAATGGAACGTCTCTACCTGCTTGCGAGTATATCATCTCTAGTGACTGCCTACAATTTAGTGACCCGTATCTCCTGGCGTGGTAGGAAGTGCTCAGTCGTCACTCAGTCTCACATGATATCCTTTACGAAAATTGTACTTGGCAGTTGTGTACAACAGAAACTAAAGTAACTTTGAAAACAAGCCTGCATGGATCGGCAGCAGGATTGGTATGCTCTGAGTGGAGGCAGAACGCATGGCACGAGTGCATTCAGTACATCGATATCAGCAGCACCTCATCCCCATAAAATTCGAAAGAATAATAGATTAGACAGATTCTAAGGCAGTAGAAGATAATTTCAAGATGATTTCGAAGTATAGTTATGCAGGCGTGCGTTGGCTTCCTTCACCACTACTCTTCGAGGTTCCACCACTTCCCTTATCTGTGCCCCAATCAGCCCAATCTACTCCCTGCTTGTGCAGCATCATCAACGCAAGCATAAGCGGCAGGTACCACAAGCTGGTGTGAAACAATGATCTCGCCTGTTTCTCCCCGCACGAGCGCCAAAACGCCGCGGCAGACCTAACCCAAAGGCAATTAGGTAAAAGCGAGGTCAGAGCAAATGTCCACGTTGTGAGGCCAGAGAGCGGGAAAAGTATCGAACATATTGGTACCAAAAACAACGTGTGTCGCAGGCCGACCAAAGCATTTTTTTGAGGAGAGAGGACGGATAGCATTTTATAACCCGCTTGGGCGTAAGATGCTCGTAGGAGATGTGACAGGGAGTTGAAGTGAGGAAATTGCCAACTGTAAAGCAGCATGAACAACGAAAAAGCGCCAAGGGGATTGTCGATCATGGATGCGTCGGGAGGGATGTCTGTAAGGAATGGTGGAAGGAATAATGTGACCGGGTAGTCTGACGTTGGAAGCAGTTTCCCACCACAGGCTGTCCAACCCATCAAAGGAGGTAGCCCGCCAACTACCGCACCAACCCACGTGTTCGAGATGCTCTTGCGCTTTAAATATGTGTATAGACCCGCATACAGACATATGTTTGCTGCTCCGATAGCAGCCGTCAAAGGATTCGTCATAGTCCACAAGAGTACAGGCCCAGTGATTCCAGTCGCAATGGCGAAGCAGGTTGCGTGCAGGGGGCTGACTGCGCGCCGCACTAGCGGACGTTGGCGAGTGCGAGCCATTTGCGCATCGTAGGGGACCTCTTGCAGTTGATTCAGCGTGTTTGCTGACGCTGAACACAACGCAGTACCGAAAGCAGTAGATAGTAATATCGGCAAAGTGGTAGGCATTGGAGAAAGTGCGACTCCAGATGTGGCCGTAAGCATAACCAGCATGGTGAGCCGCGCCTTGGCGAGCTGGGAGTAGATGCTCATGAGGCGTTTGGGTGTAAGGACGGCACTCTCTCGGAATGTCGGAAGGGGTTCCACTGGTTTGTTCACCAGGCGGGTGATATATCGAGCGCCCCGGTTATCGTTGTGAAAGAAATAAGAAGCGAAATCCTTTCGGGTAGGTGCGGTCGGACATGCTTGCTGGTGGATGCTATGGTGGTGAAAGGATCGGGTGGTGACGAGACGACGAGAAAGTGTTGAAGGACTACATGGCACAAGGGCCAGTAAACTCCTCATTCTAGCCTAAACATATTCATTGAATATTGATCAGCAGACACAATAAAATGCTGAACGTACTGAGCGCTGAACAGAAGTTCCAAATCACTCAAATACAGTCCTGGAAGTGTATGAGAGTCGGAGTTTGAACACATTCTCTATCGGAGACGCTCTCAAGATCAACTCGCGTTTTCTGTTTCCGCCAACCGACAGCCTGCGCTGACAACATGCCTGGTACCCATCTGTTACCTCCAAACCTTCTGAAACTTTTTGCACCTCGTCCACCACTCCCGTATAAGCGGCCAGTGGGAAAAGATATTGACCGTGTTCACTCCAAAGATGTCTCGGGTGTAGCAGACATTCTCGAACGACTCAAGGAGCAGTCAACCGCAACATTGTTGAGCGGTGAAGGCGATACAATGGAAGAAGGCGAAGAACCTACTTTTACTCTTGCAGAAGAGACCAAACGGCAAATCAGACGGGAGGAACGCAAGAAGAAAAAAACAGAAGAGTTTAAAATTGCAAAAGAGACATGTCAGTGTTCTCTTCAGTGACAATTCGTTTGCTCACTTATCACATTGCTCTAGATAAGCCGGCAGATGATCCAGAAGCCATTGGAGATCCATATAAGACTCTCTTCATCTCCCGCTTAGTAAGTACATCTTCGATGCAGTATTACTCTGTTCTGATTTCTCAAGCGCAGCACAAAACTGCGACCGAGAACGATCTACGACGCGAGTTCGAGACCTTTGGTACTATTGAACGGGTAAGAATTGTCCGAGACAAGAAAAACCGCAGTAGGGGTTATGCCTTTATCGTGTATGAGCGGGAGAGGGATATGAAGGGTACACTCGTTCTCATTTTTGTTTCGAATATCTTTGCTCATTCCCCTTCAGCCGCGTACAAGGAGTCTGATGGTCTCCATATAATGGGCAAGCGTATCCTCGTGGATGTTGAGCGCGGACGAACGGTGCGAGGTTGGAAGCCGCGACGACTAGGAGGTGGTCTTGGCGGCAGACCCAAGGCCGTCGAAGCAGCTCCCATTGTGGCCCCCAAGCCTAGCAGGGGCGGATTCGGAGGACGTGGGTTTGGAGATCGTGGCGGTTTTCGCGGCGGCAGGGGTGGTGGTTTCAGGGGTGGTGGTTTTGGCGATCGTGGAGGGTTTCGCGGAGGCAGTGGAGGATTCCGCGGCGGTCGTGATGACGGTTACAGGTAACGGAGTTTATCTTATTGCATGGACATCATCTGACATTACTTAGGGGTGGTCGTGGCGGAGGCATTGGCTATCAGGGAGGTGGATTTGGTGATGGTCATGCTAATGGATACGGTCCTGCAGGTGGCGGGCCTGGTGGACCGGGCGGTTATGGTCCTCCTAGTCAAGGTTATGGACCGCCCGGTGGTGGGTATGGTCCTGGAGGAGGCGGCTACAGGGGCGATCTCAAACGGGAAGGATCCGGTGGGTATGACGACAGAGAAGCCAAACGACCGCGATATTAGATGCGGTTGGGTGAGATATGTTTCTTTCGTCTTGTTTTCCATCGCATTCCTGCTCGGTTCGGATTCGCGGCCTCAAGTTTCAACCCTGCGCTAGGTGGGGTGTGTAAGTACCGGTTACCTCTTTTGTTGCTCTGCTGCGACCAGCGTAAGTATATCAGTATTTTATTGGCCACAGAGTTCTAGTTGCCTGCGTATTAGTACGGTGCCGGAGCTTGATTTTGGTATGATCTCCACTGGTTGCTTCCCGAACCGTTCAAGTTTCTTGGTCGCACCCGAAACATTCTAAAGCGACCGCATACATGATACAGTACATACCCATGGCATGACTGTTACAGCTTTACAGTCTTGGGCAACAGATGGGATCTCGCATGATAAGTCCGTTCGGCGGCACGTCAAAAAAAAAAGCGCCACATCAGGAACGACATTCGCCAGTTGTCGGAAGCAAGCCTGAGATCCTGTACAGGTCTACGTAACAAATATTATCACTATCCCAGCTCGATTGGTTGGAATATGTGCTCTTCGGCACTGTGGGTGGAGGGCGAGAGTACATTCGAGTCCTCCCCAGGAATCCGAAAAACTATCCGACAGTTGCTGCGTGGATTACGTACGCTCCCCTTCGAACGTTTGCGTCCCTATCTGAGTTTAAATACTTTATACTCCGCCAGGCCCTCTCCGGGAGTTGCTATGCGGCCTCGGAACAACTGGTAAACATATGGGGACTGGCCTGGCTAACCTTTTCCGTTCCATGTCAGCGGCGTCAGGTCTTGCACCAGCAGGCCACATATGTCTGTGGTCTGTGACGGGGTACCCTCGAGCGGTAAGTACCGCCATTTTACTTTCTAAACCCACCACCAGTCGCAGAACTTCACCGAATCATGGCAGAACCTGCATCTGGTCCCCAACGCTCGCGACCAGCGAGTATGACAGGCGGGAAGGCTGAGAAAGAAAAGCGGAAACGTTCACGTGTCACACCAGAACAACTTGTACATCTGGAACGGTTTTTTGCCATGGACCGAAGCCCAACTGCCGCTCGCAGAAAGGAGATTAGCGACATGCTTGGAATGCAGGAACGTCAGACACAAATCTGGTTCCAGAACCGGTCAGTACCTACTTCTGTCTGCAATGCTGCACCTAACCTTCTCGCAGGCGGGCCAAGGCTAAACTTCAAGATGGCAAGAAGGGTCGAGGTAGCAGTGCAGAAACGCCACCGGACACGCCACCAGAGTTATCCACTGGCTATGAAGCAGAGTTGCACCACCTTCTACATGAAGACGAACGTGAGTGATTAATTTTATCGTAAATATCTGATGACGATTAGGGTTGATTGCCAGCTGTTACCATTATCCCTTGTACTGACCTTTCTGTTGGCACTTGGCGTCGAATCGCGACCACCCTTAGAAAGCATGACCTTGTGGCGTATCTATGTGATACCAAACGTTGCCTCACCTGGTTTATCCATTCCTCAGGATATGGGTTTAAAATGGAAATACCTTTCGATATCATCGTTGATACCGAATTCACAAATGCTGCCCCGGGATCAGGTCTTGCCTCGTTCATTCTCTCCCGACCACCAACATTCTACCTGGAATCATTTTCGTCCCCTAATTCAGGTCGAGCTACCGAACTGGTCCGCTATTGGAAAAAGTGTGCAGATTGGACCGAAGACCAGCAAGCTACTAAAGTTTTGAGACACAACCTCGTGGGCTCTGCTGTTCAGCTAGCTCACGTACTCCGTCACCTAAATGCACATACGTCTGGATCAGACATCCGACTCTATTCACCGAGTTACCACTATCACGAACCGTCTCCAGCTGTCTTAGAGATACAGCCGCCGCCACTCGCCGCCTTTTCGGGCACTGGATATCACTATCATTCACAAGATAGCGTGGATCTTCGTCAACCAGACCACCCTATCCTCACCCATAAACGATCTTTCTCCTCGCCTGCTCCTGGTCAACAGCCCACTCTACACGATGAGTCTGTATCCCTTCCCATTGCACGACCCCCCTCGGACGTCATTTCCGAACCTGATCCTCCCGTGTATCCCCAATACCCTCGACACCCCGCCACTGAAGTCAGCCAGGCAACTTCATATTCGAGTTATTCAGAAACCGCTCTGCCACACTATATCTCTCGTTCTTCTCTTTCTGCTCATTGTGGTTCTTCTCGATCTTTCTCTCCCCGTGACTCACATCAGCGACCGTATTCTACTGGCTCAGTTCATTCACTTCCCTATGAGGACGATAGTAGGATGCTCTCCTTCCCTGACAGCTTTCAACCACCTGGGAGTGCTGCGCCCACGCCATATGGAACGCCGTCGCCGCCACTATTGACCACCCCATTCTACCCAGCTGGATCAGTACCTAACACGTGCACAGTGAGCCATTACGACCCAACAATACCTGTCATTTCGGGCGTGCCTGGCATCTCTAACTCGGACACCAACTCCTAAGACGTGATTACAATAATAATTCCTGCATAAACATTCGAGCACTAAACGTTGCGACTTCCACAGTACATATTCACACCTTCCGTTTCCACGCACAATTCATTGCAGATCAATTCGTTGTAATCGGGTATATCAACTCACATCGCCAGCTTGCATACATATCTTTTATAGCTCTCTAGTAGTATCCACCGCAGCATACTTAGCCATATTTCCCTAAACTTTCGAGTTAGTTCAACAATAGACACTGGATTATTGCCACTACAAAGTTGACAGAAAATGCTCGGCAAGTGCTGGAGTCTTCTATTGAAATGTAAAGCCTACTAGCAGAAAGACAATAATATGAATTGAACCAAAGTAGATTTTCTAGGCTACAATGTACTTTCCCTGCCATGCTGGTTGGCTCTGTTTGTCAGCGTCCGACTCACGATGTTGACTACGAATGAAAGACATGGATCAAACTTGGGATCGACCCCAACAGGTCGATGATACTCACATGCCTCTAAGTAGCGATCCATGCATCGTGTCAAGCACGTCTGAAGAAAGCAACTCGGTGAGCCATGACTACGATCGGTCCAGAAAGACACCGGAACGTACCTCTTCCGAACTCGTTAAAGACATCCCCGGCTTCGGAACGCATTTTGCAAAGCATTTCTCGGAAGTTTTCTGATTCACGGACGTGAGTCATATCGTTCCATGCATCAAGAAGATGCGTACGGCGATGAGCTCTTGCGCTGTGGCAAGATTTATTTCCGCACGAATGGCGTTCACAACGGCCTCCTTCTGGGCGGCCATATCTACGTAGGACCCTTTAGCATTTCCGAAGCTCACCGGAAAAAGCGGAGGTATACCTGGCTTATTACTGGGTGATGATCTGAAGAAGTCGGACATGATTCAATTATTTAAATGTCACCGCAGTCGATAGATTCAAGGGTGGAATGGAGTGAACGAATGATGTCGGCGTCAACGTTTACTAGTGAACTTTACTTCCCTTTTTGGGAACTCAGAGTAAGGCAGCTTTCGGCCACCTCCACTGACTCAGGCCTGGTGAAACTTTCAATACTTCTATCAGCGACTCCGCACTGTAGAATATGGGCGCTCGGGAGTCCTCCGCGAGGAACAGCGAAGCTCAGAACGCCTCCATACCCGATTATTATGAACTTCTTGGTGTTGAAGAGTCTGCGACAGCTGATGAGATCAAGGCATGTCTCACTCATCAAATCATTTGCAAGTTTCCCAACACTATTGTAGAAGGCATTCAGGAAACTCGCACTCATCCATCATCCCGATAAAAATAAGGATGATATCGAAGGTTCTACGCAACGCTTCGCACTGATTCAGCAAGCATATGAGGTGGGTTAACGACGTAACCTCAGCGAATCGAATCGTTTGCTCATGTATCCTCCATGATCATTGGTTGTAGGTTCTCAGTGACGAGCAGGTATGCCAAAATATACCAACGACCCATTCACACCATTGCCTAATGCCACGGGTCCAAGTAGGAACGGGCTTGGTATGACTCCCACAAAGCATCGTTGGTACCAGAGCCAGATGCAGAAGCTGTGTTCGAAGACATCCGAAAGGGTGTTCCACCTCCCCGCGCTCGCGATCGCGGATTGACAGTGCGACACTTGTCTCAGTTCTTTGATCCCAGTGTATGGTCTGGATTCGATGACAGCCAGAACGTATGTTTCGCTTTGCTTTCATATTACCGAGACACTTGACAGACGTCTTGTTGTTTTTCTTCTTCTAGGGATTCTTCACCCTTTATCGTAATCTGTTCTCCAGGCTTGCGCAAGAAGAGACTATGCTATCTGATATTGAATACCCGCAGTTTGGCTACTCAACGTGGTCCTGGACGTCTCCAACGACACCATCGGAGGCCGTTAGGAATTTCTACAATGCATGGTTAAACTTTTCTACGTTGAAAGAATTCACATGGATGGATCACTACAACACAGTAGATGCGCCCGATCGCAAGATACGAAGGTCTTTCTTTCCAATCATATGATGATCCGAGGGCCACACTAATCCATGTATAGGATAATGGAGAAGGAAAATAAGAAAGTACGGGATGACGCACGAAAGGAATACAACGAAACCGTAAGGGTGTGTGCTGGTCCCCAGCTACCCTCTATCTGTAGATCGGCTCTAACTTTGAATTCTTGAATTCGGCAGTCCCTGGCAATGTTCGTCCGAAAACGTGACCCACGTTACAAGAGCCACCTTGCTCACCAAGCGCGACTTAATCAAACGAAGGTCAATGGCTCCTTAGCATCATCTGGTTCTAAGTCCATGCCCCGAAGAGTGCAAACTAACAACGCCCCCTACGTCGAGCAAGAATGGCAAAAAGTTATCAAAGACCACCAGCACGATGACCTCGAATGGGCAGCTGCAGAAGGAGAGGATCCGGAAGAATGGGAATGTGTAGCGTGCGGGAAGTCATTTAAAAGTGAAGCTGCCTGGGATAGTCATGAACGGAGCAAGAAGCACATGAAAGAGGTTGAGAAGTTGAAGAGAGAGATTACGAGAGAAAATAAAGAACTCGGGCTATCAGGCGAGGGTTGGGATGATGATGGCGAGCGAGGTCACGATGTTGAAGTCGACAGAGATGCAGTTCCTCAGCCGCCGTCAACACCACCTAGGCAAACTCAGGGCGATAATTCAGACACCGTTTCTGCGTGCCTTTCCGAAACTATCGACGTACCGGAAGATGAGTTCGTCTCAGAAGAGTCGTCAAAAAATACGGAACAGCTTCAAGTTGGTCAAACAACTGCATGTGACGACGGAGACCCGGACATGATATCAGCTGCGCGAGAGTTGTCGAAGAGAGAAAAGCGAAAATTACGAGAGGCACGAAAGGCACAAGCGGCAGAAACTGAGATGAGCACAGCGCAGGTCAGTGACCTCCCTTGTTGCAAGCTATGTCCTAATCGTTGGTTAGGTCTGCAATATCTGCAAAAACCATTTCGACAGTCGAACTAAACTGTTTAATCATATCCGGGAAACAGGGCATGCACTTGCTCATCCAGGCGACAAAGTATCACAAATTAGAAAGAGTAAGAAAGGCAAGAGATAACACACTGGAACTAGCACTAGAAGGGACATACCAACGGCAATCAGAAAGTGGGTAATACACAGCCTTACAGTGGCCTTTAATCTATCCCATCAGCTGTGAAACGTCGTCTGGCGGATACTTTGTTTGTGAGAACGTCAAAAGCCTGCAAGGCGATCAATCGCTGTTCAGAAACATCCAAAAATTAGGGTACCGTTTCAGGCTCTGAATGTACTTCCGGCTAACTTCGTCGTTGAGTACATGTGCTACTTGATCGGTAGAAATTTTTTCTCGCGCTGAACGTTCGTGGATGCTGGAGGAGGAATATAAGTGGTAATTCTGGCGGTCGCCTTCAGGGAAAACATACCCAACCATGGTCACGCCTATGGGCCATGGCGCATTACCTATCGACAATCTGAGATATGCATCATTGGCCTTCTGGT
>JBBPQZ010000271.1:0-18986 GCA_038092795.1 Boletus rubissimus
TGGGATACAGACCTCCTTCTGGGCGACGGACGAGTAAGAAGAACCGCTTGTGGCCATCTGCCGTGCGCCATTCGATCGCGTTGACGGAATCGAGTTCCTCGCGCGCTTTCTTCCGCTCGACTTTCATGGGATATATGGTGACCAGACCCATGTCTGGTTCGTCCGCCGGGAGCGGTTCACAAAAGCCACACAATTCTTCAATGTCTGCCTCTTCCATACTTGGGCTCTATTAAGGATATCGTTTGAGACGATACAAACATACGAAAAGAAGAGACTCTTACAGAATCAGACTGTGTTTCTTGGCATGCACGGCACCAGGGCCGCAGAGGGCAGTCCCCGCATGCAGGATCTCTGACCTTGCATACCGTACTCCCGAGCTCGATGAGTGCCTGATTGACATCACCTGGATGTGACGAACCCTCTACAAAGGCTTCCGCGCCTGCCCACAATATGTCCTGGGCTTTCTTCGCTTTTGGCGGCGCATACAACGCCAAAAAGCGTGTAAACAGTCGAATAACGTTTCCATCCAACTAGTAAATCAAGCCCGCTATCCGTCGAAATACGAAACTCGAAAGTGATCAGAAAACTTACCACAGGAACACATTGGTTGTAAGCGATAGAACAGATTGCACCAGCGCTGTAACGACCGATTCCGGGTATCTTTGCTTGCATATCCTTGGCATTGTCTGGAAGTCGACCGTCAAGCTCTTTGACCACTTTCTGTGCACCGCTCAGTAAACGGGCAGCACGGGAGTAATAACCGAGGCCTTTCCAAAGGCTATTGACAGTGTCGATATCCGATGCGGCGAGATCTTGGATGGTCGGGAATCTGGGGAACGTCAGAGCGAGGCTCGACAGAGAATGGATGCTAAGAGATAAATGCACGCACGTACTTGACCATCCACTTGTTATAGTAGGGTATCACAGTCGCTACCTGAGTCTGCTGAAGCATGATTTCTGACACCCAAACCTATGGTCACATCAATGGGTCTCATGGAATGACGAGTTGGCCTCGGGAACGAACCTCGTACGCACGTTGCGCTCTCCCGTCTTTGTCCAGTGATCCATCAAACGTCTTCCGCCAGGGCATCCCTCGAACCTCGTGTATTTTCCCATACCAATGTAACAACGACTCTCGGATAGGGTCGACGCCCGAGACGACGTGCCAAGACGTTGGATGTATTGCCTGACTACTCGTGCTTGGTGCCACGCCTTCTTGTGTGGACGTGCGCGCTCGCTTTGATGCGACTTTACGCGTCCGACGCGTCTTTTCGCTCCGGGGCTTGGGTGCTTCGCAATACGACCCATCGGATGCTTCTAGGAACTCGCTGACGTCGGTGTCGGTGTCCGAGGTATGAGTACGTTTAGGCATGTTGGAAAGTTGAGAGGAGCCAGCGCGAGCAGCTCTGGCCAAATTTTATCCTGGCCCTTGGGACTACAGTCTGCTGTACGAGCGCTCCCCACTCGGACGAAATACCAATGCTAGGCACGGCGGTGGCGGTTTCTACCCAGGTTTTGGTATGTATGTAAAACGTAACCGATTTTTCAGAAAACAAATACGAAACGACCACAAGTAGTTCACCCTCAGGCTCGCACTGCCAGGATATCCTGAGGAACTTCAGCATTGAAAGGTATGCCAGCACATTGGCAAAGACAGCGGCCAACAAAATGACGGACAACACTATATGCCTTTCAAAGAAATCCCGAAGGCGGCTGCTGCCAACTTCAACATGCTAGCAGCCCTACTGAGGGCCAACTTTTGTACCAACCTGCCAACTAATTAGGTTTGTTGCCAAGGGTATCCACAGACACACAGCTGGAGAACCTTATGAAGAAAAGCATTGCAAAGCAAACACAGCTCTAAGTGAAGAACAAGACCCTGCCGACGGTGACTTGGACCTCGGCGCCTGGGCCGTTGGTCAATATCAGACCAATTAATTAAGCTCTTGAAGGAACGTGTATGCCTCGTTTTCCCCACATCGCTACTTTTCATTGGCTGATCGACCTTGATAGGCTGAGGAATGTCCACAGGGCGCAACGGTCACTGGTTTGGCCGGTCTACACGCCAGAGCCGTCCCTACCACAGCCTTGCTCGGCCTTATTCCTTGAGCGCTCATCCGGTTTCGAACTAGCCTCGTCTTACTTCTCACTTCCCTCCTCACCGTATACTTTCCAATGGAGGCGAACAACAACATTCGAAAGTTTATCGACCTCGTTCGTCAAATTTCTGGAAAGTGGGCCAACTGGGACCCTCCCATCCCCGTCTCTGTAATTATCCCATCTCTTTTATCGGTGGTCAATGACCATCATCAGAATTGACCTCTACCCTCATCCTCAGGTTGGGGATTATGGGACGCTCGACGGGAACGGCGAGCTCGACGTAGAAGGCAATGTCTATGACGCTGATTTCCAGAAATATCTCGACGACAACGACGTCAAACTTGATCTCAAGACCCACGGACCAGAGCTGGGTGATCCCGAACAGGACTACATCGTAGCTTCCACCGGCGTCAAGAAAGGAGACTTTAATGTCAATCAAACAATGTAAGTTTGTCATCGACGAGGGTCTATTCGAGTCACACTCTCATCATACTTTCTCTCAGAAATGTTCCGGAATTGCGTCGGCCTCCATCAAAGGGACCTGGAGGTTCCAAAACGGCAAACGTGGAGCACTCATCATTCTCCACAAGCCTCGGCAAAAGTTCATTCCAAAGCACGTCCAGACGAAGATCCTCGACGTAAAACTCTTGGAAGGCAAGAACGTCGTCACGAGCGCCCTCGCATGTCCTGCATATCTACTATATCTATCCGATAAGTGTACGTCTCCAGTTCGTTTTCCAGTATCTCGTCATTCACCTGGCCCTCTCGCAGCCGGAGAAAACGTCTCCGTAGCCTTTTGCGGCCGGGTTGCAGGGTCAGATGCAGTGACCAGTGACCTTGGTTTCGATTGGTGGACGAACAACGAGAGTGCGCTGCTACGCAGAGCCTCCAATCCCAAGGGCGAACACCGCTTCACCCCCCTCTTTTCACTACGCCAAAAGGTCAAACGTAGTTTTTGGTTCTCTGGGAGGTGGAGAGGAGAGGATGAGACAGAGTCTTCTGAAGAGTACACGTGAGTAGACCTTACTCGCGTGGTTCTGTTGGTGTTTATCGACGCCACCTGCTTTCAGATGGCAAGATGTCTATCAACCCTGAGGCCACTTGACGAGGATGGCAAAGAGGCTGAGGATTGATAGCCTCATCTCCCGGATAATCTCGGCGACGCGTCTGTTCAGTTGGTTCAAGAGCGACGATAGACTATCAACCATTATGTGCCTACATCATTTGTCGTTTTCATTGTTATCGTCATGTACCTCACGGTTTCTTTCTTAATCGTGTCGTCATACTGTATATATGTATAGCTAGTCTTCCTGGATCTATCCCTGTCTTGTCTCGTCGTTAGCAGCTCCATCAAGTATACCTCGTCATAATATCAGTTTACTGGGAGCGGAAGCCGGTGAACTCGTATACTTTGCGACAAGGTCAGATCTAGAAATTTCTCCAGCCAAAAGAAAGAGTACAATCTGCACTAACAGCCAGGAAGAAAGAAAAATTCGACGTAGGTACAATACACAACAAAGATCAGCCAGCTGTCACCAGCCTCGGTCCAATTTCCGCTCAAGATCTGGAGACAAGGAGAGTGGGGTTGGGTTGGCAATTTGGGCAGACAAGTTACTGTTGCGGGACGAGCCGCGTCTGTCCACCTGGCAAAATGCTCCTTCGTCTACGCGCACGCTCGAGCGGTGGCAAATCGTCTTCTTCTCTCGATCTTATACTAATGTCAGGATCTTGAGCTATGAGTTTGACATGAATCGCAGTGCGAGGGCAGAACAAGATATCCACATACAGGGTGACCCATCGATACCGCCTACGCCTTCATCATCGTCATCGACCTCTGAGGACATGTGCATAGACATCTCATAATCGGGACCGGGAGAGACGGGGATCAAGTGTTTCGGAAGCATGGTCCGGCGGCGCTATGAACACAATTATAGTCAGTGTGGGGAACAGGATTAAAAGTGAGGGGGGCACCTTGTTGTTACCACCCGCCACGTTGATCATGTCCACATCGATCTTGAACTTTTCCTCGTCCACCTTCGCACGCTTTTCAGCGCACTCGACCACCCACGCGATACCGACGACAGCAGGTTTGGGGTCATTCAGCATTCTACACCACCGCCAGGCAACAATTTGGTTCGAGGTAGCCGGGTGAGTGACGAGCGGAACGGGGTGAGCGGTGAACTCACCGATATCGTGTTAACGTATTCGAAAGCCCATTCTTGTATACGATATGTGTGCACGACTGGCCAAGACGACCCATGATCTAAATACCCAGATCCAATCAATTCTTCGCTTTCGTCGCGCTATAGAGAAGACAACATCAGACGACCCTCACCTTTGCGCCGAGTCCCCTCAACATATCGACAAACAAACTCCCTGCATCGTCCCCTTGCTCCGTCCGCACGTCCACGAATATAACGCACCGCTTCAAGATCTTGAGCGAAGATTTCTTGACGCCGCCCGAACCATTCACCGTCCCATTGCTCGGCCCAGCGCCACCACTGCCATGTACCTCACTGTTCCCACCGAGACCCACACTACCAGAACCATCGAGCGCAGGGCTTTCCTTGCCTGCCGCCACGTTCGAACTTCGCAACCCAGTGCGCGTTCCAACCGCTCTCGGTTTCGGCGGGGTAGGGGTCTGCGGCAAAGACGACAGGCTCTCTGAAAGCGCGTGGAGTGCTGACGAAGCTGGGTTGAGCGTCGAGGGAGGCACGGCTCGCTGTTTTCCCTTTTCCGCCGAAATAGGTGAGGTCGTTGAATCAATCTCGATGCCATTGTTCGCGCTGGTAGCCACGGGTGATAATGGCTTTTGAGAGGCAGCACTTCCACCCATCGAAGACTCGGCCGAGACGTCTTGCATCATCACGTCTTGCGACACGAATACGTCTTCTTCGCCCGTGACACCTCCAGCGTCTTTCGCACCGCCCAAGCTCAATCTCGACTTGTGCTTGCCAGGTCCCCGACCATTCCCGTCCAGATCACCTGTACCTCCCGATCCTTTGACGGGACTGCCCGCCACAACAGGTAAGCTCGACTTCTTACTCGCCCTATCTCCCGTCCTGCCAAAGATCCCGACCGCCCCCCACCCTTTCCCCAATCCTCCAGCCCCACCCCGACCCCGCATCCTCGTCGCCGCCGTTGATCCGAATCCCGTCACGGTCACCGTACGCTTGAGCGACGAAGCTGTGGGCCGCGCAAACGTCGTCCCCGATCCCTGTGCAGTAGATGCCAAAGGCAATGATGCGTCATCTTTGGCTTTCCGTTTCCCTTTTCTGTTCTCTGGGGTACTTTCCTCCTCGCTTGTTCCCTCCGCCCTGACGAATCCCATACTTGTATTCGGCCGGCTGGGCGGCGGCACGACTAATTTGTCCAGTGCATGAGAGAGGGTTGTGAGCGAACGTCCTGCTGTCCCGCCAGATGTCCCCGTCCCGACCCCAGTACCAGTGGAGCCAAGCGAGAGCGAGAGCAGGGATGGTTGTGTATTCCCAGGTTGTGACGTCGAGGGACACTTTGAGGGCGATACAGGAAGAGGGAGCTTCGATGAGGATGAGGGAGGGACGACTCTTAAGGAGCTTCCTGTGCTCGTGGAAGTAGATGATGTAGAACTGCCAGCAGCAGCAGCAGGTACTGGCAAGGGTTTTGCTTTGACGAATATATTAAGTGACGTTTGTTTCAACTTGTTGGGGACAGGCAGAGGTTTTGAGACGGAAGCAGACTTATGAGTCGTCGGTGGTGGTCTCGATTTCGAGTTTACTGCACCAGTCGATTTTGGCGGGCGAAGTTTAGAAGTGACTGTGCTTGACGGTGGAGGCATGGCTTTCACTTCAGACGAGGGTCCTGCGACAGTGGACGAGGTCGCAACGGGCACTGACAAACGCCGTTAGTACTTGGGGGTGAATTCAGATATCACAATGCGCCTCTTACCTTCTACTGTGTATCTGCTGACCGTGGTATCCTCAATCTCTCCATGCTCACCTTTCACTCTTTGCTCCTTCATCGACACGCTCCGTGTTACGCGTCTTGGGCCTTGTGGTACGGAAGGTCCTCGCTTGGGTTTCATAGCTCCAACAATGGTAGGACAAGGGATAAGCATAGCGCTCGAATCCGGCCGTAAACTAGGCGGTGAAGAGAGGTCTATAGGGGCACCTGTCGACACCTTTCCCGCACCACCTGAGTCGCTAGACGATCCATCCTTTGCCTGATCAGAACCTCCAGCCACGGTCACAGCCCCCACTGAATCGATTTCCATCTTGGAAGCAGTCGGAGGAGGCATCAATTCCGTTGAGTTGCTTGAAGTCAGAGGGAGTCGGGCTAGGCGAGATTGAGAGGCAGCAGCAGAACCTGGAGCCGCTGAGGCTGAGCGCGACATGGAGGCTGCCGGTAAAGCTCGACCAGACGCGTGAGCAACGGACTGGAACACGGCCATTGAAGCGGTCATGTCAGCCACTGGTGAAATAACCATGGACCCAGTAGAGGTGTCCGTGTCAGCGTCCGTATTATCGCTAAACGCGAGTAACCTTGTATTTGCCCTCTATGTACGTATGCGGTACGACGATAGATCATTAGGTCACCGAGCAGCAAGAATACAAGTGATCAGTAGATGCACCTTCACCATGCAGCGGACATACATACCTTAGCCAGTAAACTCTGCATTTCAGGCAAGCATTCCGTGAACGGCGAAGATGAAAGAGGTGTAAGAGGCGAGAGAGGCGATGCGAAAGGAAAACCGGGACGTGGAGGTGTAACGGATCCACGGGGTGTAGCAAAATTGACCGCGTAACGAAACAGTGAATTTGCTCGACGAGTAGGGAATTGTGTTGGATTCGTAAAATGCAGGAGGGCAGAGGTGTCACCAAGGTCAACATCCATTCGATCTCCATCAGTCGGTGGTACCGATGGCGCACGTCTGATTTCAACCGCGCCTTTGCTTGGTGAACGCCGCGGGGAAGGTGGGATGGATATGAGATCTATTGCACGGGCCTCGTTCTCTCCACCGAGAGGCACAGACTGTGCGCGGGGAGGGAAATTTGAGGATGCTGCCTTGCTCGGAGATGCAGTCGGCTTCGTAGATGAAGCACGCCGATAACCTTTAAACCGACCGGGCGTCCTGGCATCGGGATCTCGCAGAGGTTCGTGGTATTCAGAGCGTTCCTGCCCACGACCTAGGATTCGAAAAGCTTCTACTTTGGCGCGTTTTGACTGGCGCTGGCTATCTAGAGTTGAAAGGCCACGCATCGCATCCGTGTCCGGTGATGGCCTCTTCTTCGTGCTAGTGGGCCATATAGTGTGCTGACTCTGATTTGAGTTCGAGTCCTTGTTGTGACTTTTTCCACCATGACTGGCAGGAGAGAATAAGTTGTCTTCTGTTCCCTCTTCCTCCTCGTACATCTGTGCCCGTCCGCCCGTGAAGGTCCCCATCTCTGAATCATCTCCCTCTCCTGCCCTGTGTATCGCCTTCTGTGTGCCTGCTTCTATTACCATGCCAGCCACTGCCTCTCCACGCTCGACTGCAGGCGACTGCGGAGCTCCTGGTGTATGTAGTTGCGAATCTGACTGTGGTATTGGTGAAGTTCCCCGCACTTTTGCACGTGCCTTTCTTGCGTCTTTGAGGGGTGAACGCGAGAGAGGTAAGCGTAGGATCAGATCGGGTACGTTGAGCTGTGATCGCGTTCGTTTCTGTCCGGCGGGTTCGTTCGTGGTAGGATAGCGCGAACGACTGTTGGAGTCCGAGTTTGTCGGCGCGGCTGAATTATGATGCGACGTACTAATGCCGTCGCGGTTCGTGTCGACCATTGAACGGCGTCGCGTCACTGCCTCCTCGCTGTCCCACACGACGAACAAGTATCTTCGTCACTGTCTCCAATGATGAACTGTTCGTTGCACACCTTTAGTTCAGATTTTGGGAAATGAGAAAGAAGTGAGCTGAATGGTCAGGACTCAAGAGTTGGGAATCGTGATCAAGAACCCGAACACGTTCGATGATTGGATGGTCGAGATCACGTGGGAGAATTACAATGTGCGTTACATAAACCGTTTCGTGGAAATAAACAATCTTTTTCTTTCTCACCGCATGACATAGAAACAGAATTACGACAACTTCAATTCTGGTACCCTATTATGCGTCCGGTCTGCAATGTCTGACATAAGTTGTGTCAGCTATTGAGCATAGTACCTCGTGCGTCCGACTGACTGCTCGAGATATCATCAGGGCATCTTGGATAACCTGTACATTATTGAACAACTTCAACGGTGCTGACATTTCCTAATAGTATTACCTTGGTCCGCAATATCAATATCAGTATTCGCCCCGACGGTCGAGTACACTGGGGTTTGAGTGCGTCTTTCACTCAACATGCACGGATAAAAAGTGATGCAACAACCTCGAAGACGTGGACCTTGCCAGTGGCTTCCGCTGATATCTTAGCCGGATCATTCATCATTGACATATAAACAATGGCGCGCAAATATCAGGACTAACAAGTCGACTATGGATGCTGCGATCTGTGCTCATATGGCCCCGGAAGGATCAGAACATGCAATTGCAGCAATATGGGGGTTACAATTGTACCCCTACGCATACGGATAACTCGTGGTGCCAGAATATCATCGAACCTTGGTTAGCATCCTGAAACCCCAGCATGCAAAGGCGTGCGGAAGGTTGTAGTGGACTCTGCTATTAGTCGTTGTTCTTTCGTTTCGCAGTTACAAGAGGAGGGATCAATCATATGTTCTGCATTCTTCTGAATCCCTCACAGATATCACAGGTCCCCTTTACCTCAAGTATTGTTTCTCAACCCGTGCCTCCTTGCAGGTATAGCTACAGGCGTTTCATTCCTTCTGCGGATGAAGCCATTTGGAGGTCAATCAATCAACTAATCAACGACTTCAGTAACGATTCTTTTCTTACCGGCGATGATTTGTGCGCGGGCGTTGTGAACTTCAACGTTCTCAATAGACACCATAGCTTGTATAGGAATTTTCATTGACTCGGTCCAGGTATATCACCATCCCCGATACGGGGCCGGGGTGTAACACTAGTGAGTCGGTCTCCACTGAACCTCACTTTTCTCTCACTATGATACCATCTTTTCCGGAAGCAAGTTTGTCTTTGCCCCATCCCCTGTGCGCGTTGTGCTCATCTATCGCTAGGCGGAACGCGTGCATCGTCGAAGGGCGATTAACCGCAGCCGACACATCTCTCAAGATTTTCGTTGTCGAGAGCACATGCACGACGTCCCCAGCGTCGTCCAGCCCTGCCTATTTGTCGAGAACCTCGCGCTACACAGCATGCCCGTCACCAGACCCATTGCCAAGCACAGCAAATACCTCGATGAACTCGTCGTCGTACCGAGCGCCCGTTGTTTGTGGTTCGGCTGTAAATTGTAAGTAACGGACTACCCTCCGTGTCGTATGTCGTTCATTCTACGTATCCGCATCGTGTGTTCCGCCGAAGGTTTATCGATTCCAGGTCCGGAAAGCGCTATGATGCTGCTTCCGATACCTATTTAGCATTTAGGAAAAACGAGCTTGTAAGTCCGGGCGGGAAGCGTGCCAAACGAGTCATTGACTCGGTATCGAGTATGGAACGAGCACGTCACAGTCGTCCTTTCCGCTGGAGCCTTCGGGTGCGCAGCCATTTCAGAAAGGCCGAGGATGGGTGCGCGTGCGGTCCTTGAAAGGAATAATGTCCCTGTCATCATCAATTTACCCAGTGTCGGAGAAAATTATCAGGGTACTATATCCTTTGAACTGGGGTGTTCTTATCACAACTACACTGAGACCACATTTTACCATCCCAGTGCAATCCTAATAGTTTATGCATCGGACAGGACCGACACCACGAATGACGTTTGGAGGGAGGCGGATGCAATCAATGACCAGATTCATTTCATCCTCTTACACAATGTAGCGTATCATGCGCACTAATGCCACTGGCAATATACTTGCCAGAGTGGGAGCACACGATCGAAGGGAAGATTGCTATCAAGTACATCGTTGTGTTTCTTTAAACCCATACTTTACTGAATATTTGTTATCGCAGTGAGATTGGTGCCATCGTGAAAATGATAGTGGTCACCATGGCCTACAACACCATAGGCAAGTACAACAACGCGGCCCGCTTACTCTGACATGTAAGACTCCAGTTGTGCCCAGAGTCATTCGGGTGCGTCTACATTGGTTGTGGCGAAGATGCAAACGCGCCCCCGGGCCCTGGTCTGTGCTCTGTCTGGTCCATGGTGGTTTTGTTACTACACGATGTTAATGTCGCACGATGTTGCTTTATGCAAATCGTGTATAAGATGACCTCGAGGTGTTTTATTCAAGTCCGTTGCCTTCGTTTGCCAAGTGAGCGCGATATCAATTTCTCAGACTTCCCCGGGCTTAGCACCACGCCGGAAGTTCCAGTCCGCACCACTTGTAAAATTTACCGTATCGACTCGTCATTTCTGTGTTCGAGGTACTACATAAGTACTATGTACTTCAAATGTACTTTAATTTGAAGGGTCGGGCTCTCCCACGGTGTCTTTGCCTTGAAAGTCGACTGACATAGGGCTCTCGAGCCAACAAACCTATCACAAGTAACGCGTCCTGAATCAAACAAACTTTAATATCTCGGGAGATTGACGATGTCCATCACTCCTCATACGGACTTGCCGGCACAGTGCTGTTCTCAAGTTATCTCAACGTCAACAACTCTTTTTGGAAGTTTGACGCCTTCGAAAATGCTGTGGCCGCGGGTTCTGCCACACTAGTACTGCCATCTCAAACTTCTAGACAGACTCGGTTGATATTTCTCATGGTTCCGTCTCTGCTGTGCGTTAACGGTTAACAAAAGTCTCGAACTTGAAGTCGAAGTTCGATGACCGCTTGGTGCTGAGAACAATTTCCTGTGGTGTAACTATCTACTTCTACAATCTCGCAAAAGACAATTGAAGCCATCTCGCTTCGTAGTGACTCCGATCGACATTCATGTCTTCTTTCGCATTGTATAACAGCAACTGGATAGCTCCATTCCACAACTCGTCTCATATGCATATGCATTAGGTTTTCAGCCAAGGCACCCTGGAAATATGTTGTGCGGGAGCACTTCACTGATGGTTTGATGGCAATATGTCAACACCGTGGCAAAACCCTATTGGCAACTGTATAACGTGGAAGTCGACGTTCCTGTGTCTATGGTCACACACACAGTGTTCGTGGCGCACGCGACCAAGGCTTATCAGGTCTAAAAGTAGCGGCGTACCGAGTCGAAGGTCCATCAAATATTGTTGACGCTCACACATCGCCTCTTCAAATCTGATGGCACCACTACTTACAAGCACATGTAGCTCAGATCTAGAAGACAAGGGCTCCGAAAAGATGACTCGTCGTAACACTAACAGGCGCCGAAGACGGTCCACTCTGCATCAAGGGTCCACGCGATCATTGATGCGATCCTCAAACTTAAAGTTCCACCCCACAAGGTTACCCGTTAGGTCTCAGGAATTTGATCGCGGACTTGTAACCTGAATCTTACCTATGTACACGAACCTGATTCCCCCGCCGCACTGAGTACAGTCGCGGTTATACGATCACCGGCAGCGGGCTTGTCACGGCGCATGCGGTGTTGAAAGCCAAAAGGGATAGTGCCATTGGCCAAGCCGAAGTTTATGGGCTCTCAGCAATTCAGATCGTTCAATATCACGCTGTATTTTTGCTTTGTTTAGTTACTTGTTCCTGTACACAGGTTCCCCAAAGGCTGAAGTCCACAGTTTCTTTGTCCCAGCTAGTATGAATCAGGGGGCCGATCGCGTTTCCACTGATGGTATTGTGGTTGATGTCCGCAATGTCCCAGTACTGCACTAACCTGTGCAAACCTCCTGCCTCCATGAACCAGACAACTGCCTTGGCAAAAATCCAGTACAAATGTACGTTACCATCTTGTAATCACCTACTGTGCTTCAGAAAATGAACAGGGTATTGTCGATCCGAGTCGTATGGTGTCCATCGCCTCATGCACCGAATGGATAACTGGGCCTGTTATGCATCCCTGGGTCTGGAGTAGTAAGAGTAATGATTGCCTCAACATCTCCATTCATACGGGACTACGTCCGTGTTCTCAGCTTGCGACAGGAAATTATAAACACGTACATTGTTCCAAGAAATGCATCCAAGCGATAACGTTACAATTATGTCTTTCCGGTGACTTTTCACAAAGCTATTTGAACGTTACGGATCATCGGAGGACAGCCAACGAAAAAGCAAAATTGAAGACTGCTCCTGTGCTAAGAGTATTTTAAAAGAAGGGAATTTTGCGCGTTTTTCCAAGTCCTGAGCGTGCATTGTATGAATTTGGGATTATTCTGATGCGAATGAATTTCCGGTACAGATTCTCCCGTCGGCATTGCCAATACAATGTCCATGCCCTCGTGTGTGCCTAGAGATCGAATATTGTTAGGCAGAACGAGAACTGTTTGACCATACCCTCGTTGTGTTTCGATCCTTTTTTGTGCTCATGGGTAAAGGGAATGGTGTTCGGGAGGACAGAATGGAGAGTGTCATATGGCGAGCATGCGGCACCCACGTGTAGGTCCGCCGAGTGCGGCCTCCATTGCCAATGCCAAGCTCTGATCGTGGTCTCTAAAGTTTCATGTACAGTGGGCTGCTTTGGTGAGGTGATCCGCGTCCCAAAACAGGACACAGGTATGCATGCCGCCTGAGCTACGAGTATTGGCAGGTATCATCACCGATTCGATGAGAGGGCGGCGATGATGGGCTATGGTAGTGAGTCCTTGTACACTCCAGGCCAGGCCAAGTGCAGTACCCATTCTTCGATTCTCCAGAACCTGGCGTAGGCAGGTTCAAATCTTCGCAGAGCCATGTCGCGCTTTTCACCATTCATATAGACAAAAAAAAAGCCTGACCTACTATGTGCTCGCGTTTCCTATGAACCGCTTAAGTCATTTGGAACTTTTTGCAATCCCCTGCTTTCACACCCCTTTTTTCGGTCCAAAGCTAATGCACATCTATGGAATGTTAAATGAGAAAAGCAGAAGGATAGTGCCACTTCCATTAGATGAGCATTCCATCCCAACGATGTGGGAAGGATCACCTGCAATTCTGAACGAGAAAATCCTTGGAATTCTGGTTGGAACGCTATGAGCTTGCTATGAACTCGGCGATGCCGACAGGCTTGTTTAGTGATGCATCATGTCATCTCGGAGATCTTAAGGAAATTGATTCCCTAACATGGGCTTTGGCGACACAATGGCCGCCTGAGAAAGGAGGAATGTGATAGTCCTTTATATCTCGTGAAGTCCAAAGAAAGCGGCCATCTCGCACGATAGACGGCACACAAGCTAATGCGCCCGCAGTTGGCAAGACATTCGGGACGCTGCGCATGCTGCGCCGACCACTGCCTTAAGAAGCATCTCCATTTGAATAAAGAGGCCTCCTATTGGCATCGTTATATGAGGAAAGGTTGACAAACAATTTGGCAGGTCAGATCGTCAGAGTGCCCACCGAATGGAGAAATCGGGATGCGCCAACTCCAACCGTGAAGGGCGTAAATGTGACAGTCTGTGGAGAGGAAGCATCGACGAAGTGAGTAAGGCGGCAAAGAACGTTCTCTGTCGCTACAGATATAGAACGGTGGAGCCAACCTTTGCTCCAAAGTTGCATCATGCTCTAGTACCTTTTCGTGATAGGAAGACCTGGTTCCCGTGAAGTCGGAGTCTATGTGGCACTTGTTAACTGCACTTTGAATAGTACCTATCAGTTAGATGAGGGTTATGGCAGGCAGTAGGACAGTGGAGGGCTGTCGAATTAAATGTCCCCTTGATGCCACTATTAACTACAGCTAGGTGGCCTCCATCGAGTCGCGCAATGTACGGAACTGCTGCCACTTGGCTGCCATCGTGTGTCCTTCAAAAGTAGATTAGAAGTCGAATCCTATAGTTGACCGTCCTCACGAATTTCTGCTCATACTGTATGAGCTCCTAGTCTAAGGAGATGTCGCGTGGCTGTTCTGTTCAAGTTCCAGCTTCCCTATTTTGTCAGTCTGGCTTTGCCATCTCCTAAGACTCTTTGCATGGGCGTTCACGGCCTCACCACGTTCCTACGCGAGAACCAACGTGTCCTCGGGAAAACCAAACAGTTCCCTCTAGCGCATGTTTCAGGTGATACCATAACGACGATTGTTGTCGATGGCTTGTCGTGAGTAGCAGCCTGAGATCCGCACCAAACTCACAGGCACTCACTCCGACGTGGTACAGGTTCATTTTCGAAGTCTACGAACAATCCCGCCTTCCTTGGGTGTACGGTGGCGAATACGAAGCATTTGCACGATGTGTCGTACAGGTGGTGGAAGCGTGGATCGCTGTCGACCTCAAGGTCTATTTTGTGTTCGACGGTGGGATTCCATCTCTCCCAGCAATCCTGCCACTCTGCATATCTAACCGATGACGCCGGCCAGGAGCTAGCCCAGACCTCAAAATCCCGACGTTGATAAGTCGCCTTAACCGCACCAATGTCCAGAATTCGCTATTATTTTTCCGCACGTCACCGACGTCCCGATCAACCCCACGCTTCCTTCACGAGAATCGCATTATCCCGCCTCTCGTTCTTCTGTCTTGCGTAGAGACCCTGAAGAGTTTCGCAAAAGCGAATTCCGAGCTTGAGGTACATTTTGCCGATGAAGAGGGAGATCCATACGCAGTCGAGCTAGCTGGCCGTCTTGGTGCCTACGTCGTTGGTAACGACTCCGATTTTGTGATCCTCAACTCCGGTCGGTATGCAGGTTACATTCCGCTGGAAGAGATGCTATGGACAGCGTCATTGCCTGTTAACGAATCTCCAAGCACGCACGAGGACCGAGAGGACGGTTTTCGGACGGTAATGAACAAGACTAAAAAGCGAGTCAATCCTACGCCACAGCAGACATCCTTTGGGTTGATCCCACCAGAAGAAACACCATTGTCGGATCTTGTTCTTTCCGTGATCGTATATACCCCATCGACACTCGCATCACATCTGAAATTGCCAACGACTCTCCTTCCATTGCTTGCCTCTTTAGTTGGAAACGATTTCTCTAACAAGTCGACGACCCAGCGCAATGTCCAATCGGTATTTTTCGAAAGGAGTCTCACCCTCTCACAGCGCATTACACGCACTGCCAACACACTTTCTTCCATTCTCAGTGCAGCTACACAAAAGCATAAAGCCAAGCATCGGGTCGGATCAGTAATGGACCTTATTGATCGCACGGTCAACGCCCTGCTTGTTCGTTCGTCAAGTAGTCTGGCTACCGGCGAGATTGATGGCATCGTGGACAGGATCGTAAATGCCGCCCTCCAGTATGCCATTGATAAATACGAAGGAGACGTATATGGTCCTGCAAGTCTGTGGCCGACACCAATCTGTGCACTGCACGGAAGTGATACATGTCCGTTGCCTAACCTGTTCTCGCGCGCGCTTTCGCAAAAGCAAGAGCCTGGCAACGTTAATGGCACACTTCCGGAGGACGGCATTTTGATGCTTCGCTCGTTGTACCTGAAGGCGTTCCGAGCAGGAAAATTACAATCGAAAGTCACGGACGTCTTGAGCACTGGAACATTCTGGCCAAGGATCTTTCTCGACAACCCAGACATCGAAAATGTTGCCATATCCATCGGCCGACCAATCCGATCATGGATCTATGCCTTGTTAGAGGATGGCGTGGGACTTCCTGAAGTGCCGGAAGAGAAATCCCCCGCGGTGGATGGTAGCGTATCTGAGGGTGATGAAGCTGAAGAGGATCCAAACGAGCTCATTGATGTTGTTGAGGAAGACTCGGACGAAGACGCTGACCTCCTTGCTCCGTTGCGCGGCGAACTCCGGCGTTTACGCGGGACGGGGGAAGACTCTGTCCCGGCGTCGGCAACATCTCGTTCCCGCTCTCGACCACCCGCGCCTCCGAAATGTGTCACAGAGTACGTTCGTCGCGGAACCCGAATAGCCTCAGAGCAAGTGCCTGTTCCGGACCTGGCGGCTCTCATGATCTCGTCTGGCTTTGACGGAAGCCTTGATTCAGATGCATGGGTACCCGTTCAGCTTCGGAGCTTGGAGGAACGTGTGGCACTGTTCCTGCACATCTTGGGGAGCAACGTCCCTGCTGTCAAAAACGTATCGCCGGACCGACTCATGGCCGTCCTCGTGCTGAGATGGATCGTGCAAACGCTCCATCAACGGGCTTTGGAGAGTGGCATGAGCAAGGTGCGAGAAAGGGAGAGGTGGACCCGCCAAGAAGCATGTGCGCTTCTTGCATTTTACGCATCGCCGCCCTCCATTGGCGTTGGCGACACAGCGGGCCATACCAATGGCAAGAATGCCAACTCGCCATCAACCATGCCACTGATAGATCGGAACGTACAACTGATGGCGCAAATTCTGACGGCCATCGAGACCATCCATCTGTTGTCACAGGTATTGTTTTTAACGGACAAAGTACCAGCCAATATCCAGGTACTCTCTGGGAAAAAGTTTCATGCATACCTGAGCAGTCCGACCCCTGTTCCCGCGGCGGCCATACCTCCTGGTCTATGGGATGCCTGTACTGCTTCGTTGGGAGATGCGTTTGCGTTGGAGAGACAGCAGAAGGTGAGGAAACCGAAGGTCGAACAGGTCAACCAAGTTGCCAAGGCAAACAGCAGGACGACGACACGTCCTGGACAAGGGTTATTCTCGTTGTTGGTTGACGACGTCGCTTGATACACTGTCATTTTGGAAACGCAGTGAACATTGTAAAAAATTTAGTTATAGACGATACATTTATTGTTTTGCATTCTTATTTCGAGCCGAGGTAACGATACATTGCTGTTCATACAAGATACTGTGTCACTCTGGACTTCTTTGGAAGAACCTTGAATGTTTTTCTGGAAGTCTTGGTGCTGTGCAGGCTGTGAGTGCCCATTGAAGCCAAGTCACATGCATAGCCTGCCGCATAGCCAGAATCTAGGTACACCGCACAGCGACTCGGATGTGCCGATACTGTGGTAATACTAACAACAACCATCGTTACCGCCAACACGATAAAAAGGTCAGCTCTTTCTCGATGTTGAGGCTCAACCCGGTACTCCTCGAATCGTAGCGTCTTACCTCATACTCCACCACGATGACTTGCCATACCACCAAATCTCATTCTAAAACCCCCACTGACATCGTCACCTACCGGTATAACGGGGAACTGGTATACGTCCCAGTGGCGCCAAATTACATCGTGAGTCCCGCTCGCGACATCCCAGGCACTTCTCTTCGTAGGCTGACCAGTGACTGACTCGTGGATCCAGCAAGCGCTCTCACATGCAAGAGAAGCATTCCCGCCGCTCAAGAAGCTGCGCGACGCGTCACTCTCCCTCTCGCTCACCGCCCCCGGACACTCCCAAAAGTTTGTGGGCATCAGCGCATCAGCGTGGCCCAAACTCATCGCGCACATGTCACGCTACCAAATCATCGACGTCCAAGCCACACAGGCGCATGAGCGCGACGATGCAGTATCAATACCGAGTATCACCATCACCTATGCAGATGCGGACGACGTGGAGAAAACGGAGCCTGTGCCACCGTATTGCAGATCGGACATCGTGGACGATGAGAAGGCATCGTATTCGCATCCGCCATCGCCATCGCCGCCAACGTTACACTCAGGAAAACGGAATTGGTTCTTCCAAAGGCTCCACGGACAATGATCCGTGGACTGTATTCAAAGCGTATGGACGCTTCCGACACTGTTCGCAGACAACGTGCGACTCACTTGTCAGGATTATACCCGTCATAGATGCTGAACGTGATTTGTATTCGGAATTTTTTCGTGTAGCCATACCATTACTTGACTCTATTATTCAATTTCGTCGATCCAGGATAGGTTGTGAACAGTACTTTTGGAAAGTCTGTAGCGAATGTATGTTAAAATTTTTCGCCTTCCACACCCACGTAAATTATGAGCATATCCGACAGGAATGACCAGCACTGTATACCACTGCCAGAGACTTGATCGGTGAACAGCTTGGTGTCTTGGCTATAGTCTAATCACTCAGGCTCTGCCTTCCACTGATGCGCGCAGATATCGGGATTCGGGAGAGATTAAGTTCATTGGAATGGCTGAATTGACAGCCGCCACTTTAACCAGTATGCAGATTGATACTATCCTGTACACTACAAGCCCCAGTAGTCAGCTTACTGGCCAGTCACGCGTACGATACGCATCGCCGTGTCGCAACTTTTTTTGCGCAACTGCCTTGTAAGGCATGCTAACCCTGATTTGGGCATTACAAAGTTCGTTATAAGTTTATTATCATGGCATTTCAATGCAAAAAAATTACTTAATTTGCTCTAATTTGTGTTAGCAGGCATTATAATGGGGTACAATCTTTTGGTAATGTATTATAAGTCATTGGCATCTTGGCAAAAAAGTTCGGACACGCCACACCCCATAGACAGCTGACCTAGATCTTCTTGTACCCGTACGTCGTAGTCGCCCACACGGAGCGTGGTCCAGTTCTGTTCGCCCGCTTGTCCCAGTGTTTCCCGCCGTCGGTCACACCAGGTTTCTATACACGCAGAATCTAGAAACAACAGTCTCTGATCAGTGACGGATCAAGTCGTCCAGAATCAGAGTGGCGCCTGCACTTTTCCTTTATCGCGCACGCATCGCACACAGCAGCTTTCTTTTTCTTTCTCAGAACTCGGTTGCGAATTGCGATGAAGCGATTTTGGCGCTTCTCTTCGCTGTAGGATTCTGTGCTATATTGTACTGTAATTCCAGCCCCGCAAATCGAGCGCGCTTTATTCATTTCGGCTATTCCCAGGATGTACCATACGTGAGCGCTAGCGTTGCAGGATTTATGAAACCTACGACCGGAACGCAT